>BDMB01000014.1:6224586-6251710 GCA_016859785.1 Macrotyloma uniflorum
ATATATATATATATATATATATATAATTTCTTTAAGCCCGTTCATTGGGAGGTACCAATGTTTTAAGTGAGCAAATATTGTTTAACAGGGTTGATGAAAAGTTATACTTTTAGAAACCCATAATTATTTTTGGTACCAATGTTTTAAGTGAGCAAATATTGTTTAGCAGGGTTGATGAAAAGTTATACTTTTAGAAACCCATAATTATTTTTGAAGTGTTTCTGAAGTGATGATGCTTTCAGAACTTCTAACTAGTGCAATTTTGTAGCCTGGGTTTGGTTAAGTTGAAACCATCATCATAAAATTAATATCACACGCTTTTTAGTGAACCTCTTAACCAACAATGCAGCATATATGACTTTTTCTTAAAATGTTCTCAACCTCGATCTTTTGGTCAAATTGGATCAGTTGAATAAGTGAAGTTAAAATGAATAAGATGCTTAAACAATCAAATTTACCTAAATCTGCGAGATTTTTGAGAAAAATTATATTGTAACTATCTTCGTCTTTACTCTTAATCATGTGAAACTTTTTTTTAAATATACTGGAGCATTTGTTGTTATATATAGTTGATCTTACAACTATTAACGTATTCGTTTTTTAATAGTCTCTTTGGTGATTTTTAATAGTCTCTTTGGTGATTTTTAATAGTCTCTTTGGTGATGAGTCTTTCATGATCGTGAACTTAAGATGTATTAAACCAGAAGAATACATATGCACAATTTTTCTTTTTCAAGCTTTAAGAAATTAGTCAATATCCAACCAGTTGACTATAATATAGCCAGTCAGATCATTAGAATTTAGTCCAACAGCAAACTTTGTGTTGGTTTAGAAAATCATGGCTGCATCAGTTGGCCTTATCCTTTTGGTTCTACCCATGCGACATTCTCTAGTGACTAGGTAATGTATAACTGAATTTATGATTGTAACAATAACATTAAATGGTAAGAAGTTATAACCAATTTTGAATATTTAAATTTTGTCCATAATAATTGTACATTTAAATTTTGTCCATAATAATTGTACTCTTCCTTTGAATTTTAGCCACACTACCTTTAGCCTGGAACTATTTGACTAGACAGAGATTGAGAGATTGAAAGGTGAAAGTGAGTCATGATGTTGATAATGTTGGAGTTCAACGAGTTCAAAATGAGTTGGAATACTACATTGACTAGAAATTAAAGATACACAAATCTGTAACTTTAAAATTTTGAGTAAAAAATAGAGTTGTATTCACTTCTATTGCGCGGTAGTTTATTCTTATTTTATAATTTTAATAGCTTTTTAATAGTAAATAAGGGTACAAAATGAAACACAAACCTAAAAGGAAGGTTTAAAAAAGGATACAAAAATTTATATAACATGAAATTGATATTAACCAAGAGTATGGATACATTAAAAGTTAGCACGAGTAATTGGCATCTTGTCACATGGAAGTTCAAAAAATAAAAGCAGAAACAAGTTTTAAAACAAAATTAGTAGATTAAAAACGTGTAACATGGGTACGTATAGCACAAGTATTTTAGTGTGTGTAGTTTCTTGGGGAGAACCTGTGAATCGATTTAGTTAGGACCTACCAAAGCTGAAGCAGACAAGCACTACTAAAGCAAAGGGAAAGATATAAAGAGAAGAGAATGAAGAAAGACAGTTCAGGCAGGAGCATCCTGAAAAGTGGTGCTTTTTGCTTAGCTTGCAAAATCATGTCAAAGAGCCTTGTCCCCTCTTTCTGCTGTTAAAAGGGTAATTATTTATATAATGACTAGTGCAATTAAAGTTGAACAATGATTACACCATCGCATCTGCAATGAAACAGTCATAACAACCAGCATCATGACCATTCTCATCAGACAAATGGCTAGCTAGCCAGCATTTCGTACGCAATTAGAGTTTTGAAGGTCAAGTTCGTGATTCTTAATCCTTCATGAGCCGCACAAAGGGTATATGTTATTGTGCACTTTGTTTCCTTGCCCATGTTTTCTCTCACTCCATGGACAACATGATTGTTCCTCACTAAATATTCTAGAGAGTTATCATCATCTCTCATTAATACTCCATCTCGTGGTGGTGATGGGCCTATTTGAGGTGCGGGATGGCTAATTAAATTGGCCAAGTATTATCATAATTCCAAGTCATTATTATAACTATTCATGATGTTTATGAGATGACACTGATTTAGATCCAACTTTAGGTACTGTAGACCGAATTGTTCTCTCTAAATTGAGATTCAAAGGTGAGTACTTATAAAAATGAACACTCTAAAGCTGCTCAAGTCAGTATCAATTGTATCAAAGTGACAGTTAGTGCTTATTTGTTTATACTGTTACGACAAAAGTGTATTCTTGGAGCCTTGTTTGGTTTTGATCATAGTCTAATAAAATTAATTTGGGTTAAAGGACCCTAATGTTTATAAATTACTGTAATCCTTTACTTCAAAAATGACACAGAAAGTTGAGGTTCCTGGAACAGAATCCATAGCTACATACGCATGCATTCTGGAATCAACCAGAATCAGTAATTGCTTAAGGAAAGTAAAGGTTACGTAGAGGAATTCTGATGGATGGTAAAACTGATCTTGAATATTTTCTGATATTTATCAGAAGGGAAAGAAAAGAACCATAATGAGTGTTGAAGAAGGAAGTAGCTTTTAGTGGTCCTATACGCGTTAAAAGTGAATGCATGCATGTGTCGTGGCCAAGTGTCCACAAAGCATTTTTATTAAATTTTGGTTTTCGAATATAATTTTTGTGAATAGTGCCTCCACATTCCCAGATCCAAAATCCAAATGCATGCATATATGAGCCTTCAATTTACCTGCTGTAAAGCATTAACTGTAGTATTAATACTTGCAGAGATATCATATTTCTTAAATGCAAATGAAATAATGTTATCTTGGTCACTCCTCTAGGTGGAAGTAAAGTTTAGTTAAGACAATCACACATGATAGAAGCTATTGAGAGCTAAAACTGGTACCTGGTTTGGTTTCATTTTTGCAACCTCCAAACTATAGAATTAATTACAAATTTATAGGAAGAAACAAATAGAGGTAAAACTGTTGATGTTTCACTTTGCACTTGATAGTACATTTCCGACTGCGACATTGTACTGTTCGGAATAGGTCATGTAATATCCTAGTTTCTTTCTTAAAGATCAATGCTTATTAATCAAATTATTGAATTTGTTTATTCTTATATATTTATATTTAAAAAGTTGGAAACATGATATAAAAAAATTATGATTTAAAATAGATAAAAATGATATGTTATTCCAACATAAGAAGAATAAAACCTAAAAAAACGTTTGTTTTAAAATATGGATGAATGTAATCTAACATAATTATTTTGGATGGTCAGTGAAGGACCAATCTATTTCTTAGCCCTACTTCTCATCATGTGGTGAGAGAGATTATAAGTTATTTTATATATAGGGACCATGAAAAGAACATTCTCTCCCTATGCATAGAGTGAGTAATAATTAGATAATAACAGTAAAATAGAATTTATAAATAGAAGAAGAACCAATAACTAGAAGTGAAAAAATAATATTTAATATATATATATATATAAATAAATGTATTTTCTCTTCAATAATTTTATTTATGATAATAGATAAAATAAATAATCAATTAAAATATTAGATTATTAAATTATAAAAAAATTATTGGAGAGAAATTAAAGATAATTTTTTTTTCTGTTTCTATATTTATTTTTATTTTTCTGTCAGTAAATTATCCGTTAACCTATAGATTATTAAATTGTAAAAAATTTATTTGAGAGAAATTAAAGAATAATTCTCTCTTTTTCTTTATATATTTATTTATTTTTATTTTTTAAATAAGTTATCAATTAACCTCTTAAATAATTATAATTTTATCTTAATTATATATTATTTAAGTATTAGGTAAAAAAAAAACCAGTTGCCTCTTTAACCTAACTTAGAGTTCATTTATTTAACCTATTTTCTATATAACAAATATTAAGATAAACCGTTTTCTATCGGTTAATTTTAACTGTAGTGAATATAGTATTTTTTTATAAAAATAATTATTATTATTATACCATTTTTGAGTTATTTATTTATTTTCTATGGTTATAAATAAATAATAAATATTAAGATAAATAATTTTCTATCGGTTAATTTTAACTGTAATGAATATAGTATTTTTTTTATAAAATCAATTATTATTATTATTATTATAACATTTTTGAGTAATTTACCTATATATAGTAAGAATAATTTATCCTTAATTCAAACAAAGATAAATTTATTACGTTATACATTTTTTCTTGGGTTACACTAATTTATTGGGTCAGATATTAATTTGGTTTATGATGTTCTTTTTGATCTAATGAATTTTTATGTATAATAGAAATTGAACATAAATTCTTTATTAAATAATTTTTTATAGTATATATAGTATAAAGTATTTAATTACAATTCATCCAATTTTAAATAAATTTTGTAACTATATATTTAGTCTCTAATTTTTAAAAATTAAGTACATTCTGATTTATAGTTTATGCGTGGCATCAAATTGTTAATAAAATATGTTAACATGTTATGTGATAATTATGTCACTTAATTACAAATATAGAATATTAAAAGCAAAGTCTAATAATAAGGTTTACCATCATATAGGTATTCAAAATCTAATTCAACATCCATTTCTTTTGGATTTTTTTTTTAATTTATTTGGTTTAATTGATTTGGTTCTTTCGAATTAAAAATTAAATTGAATTAAATATCATATTATATTTAAATATATAATATTATATATTTATAATTAATTATTAATTAATAAGAATATATTTTTTAAAATTTATTTTATTTTATTTATAATAATATTTAAAATATTATAATAAATTTATATTATATTTTTTAATTATAAATATAATATATTTATTAATTTGAAAGAAAATTAAAATTAGAAATTATAATAAATTCACAGAATATTTTTTATTTGTCAGGTTTTTTTCAAGTAATGTTTTATAAAAAATGTTTAAATTTTTTACAATAATAAAAACCATAAAATCAATTTAAATTAAACTAAAAATTATTATTTTGATTTAATTATAATTTTACATCATATTAAATCAAATTATATTTATTTTTTTATGATTTATTTAATTAAAAATCCAACTAAATCGAGTAGTAAATATTTTTATAAGCATATTCAATTTTTTTTTGTTTAATTAGATATTACATTATAATACATAAAATATCAAATGATACAAAATGTATTAACTAATTTTAGTTTAATATCAAAATAATCACATATATTATTAAAAATTAAAGTTTAATTATTTTTTGTTTTATTAATTTACTCATTCAATTTCCTTTTGCTATAATCTATAATACTGGTCATCAGCACCCATTTTTCATACCCATTTTTTAAAGAGAAATAAAATAGAGTATCAAACAATTTTATCATTCTTTTGATTAATATATAACACATAATTCATCTTAAAAAAAAAAAAAAATCAAGTTAATAATATATATCTCTTACAACTCCTGCCTAGATATAAGTATAAATCATAATAATGTATATAACTATATGAAAAAAAATATATTTTTTGTTTATTTAAAAAATAATAATGTTGTAGTACCAACACATAAGCATAAATTTTTTTTTTTTTTTTTAGTAAATAAGTACTTAAATTTTTAAATAAGATCATTCTACCACTAATTTCTTTAGAAAAGAAGGTAAATTAAATATTGTTATTTTATGTTGTTTTTTTAAAGTAGAAATATGATAAAAACAAAAGAATATAAAAAAAAAATATTACTAATATTAAAAAAAATAGTTAGAAGAGAAAAATAACAAAATTATAAAAAAGAATTAGAAAAGTTATATTTATTATCATTTGTGTGAATTGGAAAAAAGGATTAAGTAATTAGAACTAGTTAATCTGTAAATTAGGGCATAGGTTATATTAATATTATATCAAAATTTTCTTTTTTCAAAATTGAAATACTAAATGTGTAATTATTTTTTTTAATGATCAAAATTACGAAACTATATTATTAAAAGTATATTTATTACTTGACAAAATTTTAAATTGGTAATAAAATTTTGTGATACAAATCTGGGAGCTCTTTGTGAGAGAATCATAACAGTATAGATATAATTAATAAGAAAATTTGTGATTTGGTAACGTATTTTTTTCCTTTCTAAAATATTATTATAAAATTTATAAAATAAATTTAGTGACTAAAATATTTAGATTTAAAAAAATTAAATGCAAAAAAATAAAACATTAAATATTTTATTTTTAATCTGTTAATAATATTTAATGATTTTTCTATAATTAAAAAATACTCCACTAAACTCAAATTAAAATAAAATTAACTATTTTTTAGACTAAATTGGAAAATTAGTAAATATTATTTAATTTTACTAATCGTATTTAACAAACATTTTCCCTAAATTATGATTTATTAAAACTGATCAAGAATTAAAAAAAGAGAAAAATTGATGTATCATACTTCTAATATGGTTGACTAGTTCTCTGGTCAAATTCAACTCAAATTGGATAATGACATGCAAGTTTGCTTTTAAAAAATAATTATTAAAAATAAGATAACAATTAATTAAAATTTATTTATAGAATGATATAGAAAAATTAATTAAAACTAATTTAATTATATTTAAAAATTAATTCAATTACTTTAACTCATAATGCAATAGTATTATAACTATTTTAATAATTCGTGTAATAGAAATTAGTAACATTATAAATATGGTATGATTTATCAAAATAAAAGGTAATTTTGAAATAACAAAACTATTGTAATAGTAGATTTGGGCCTTATGTTCTAAGAAAGGTAAAGTTTAAAAAAGTGAAAAGTTAAAGGAAACTGAGAGAAAAAATTATAAACATAGTTATCGATGTTTGCTTCAACGTTTTGTAGCTTGTTCCGATTCAATACGCTGAAAAGGAAAAAACGGCTATTTATAATTTTTCCCGTTAACGACCAATGATAAAATTTGAGCAGTGTCGTTTGCGTAACGTCTCTCCGAAGATTCATTCCCTCACCAAAACGCAAATATCCAATTCCAACTTCAAGCCTTGTTTGTACTTTTCACACTCTCTCTCCATGTCGTTTTCACGTTTACTATTTTTAATTAATTATTTATTTATTTATCTATTTATTTATTTTTGTTTATTTTATAAAAAATAAAAATGGCGTGTCAACCAAGCCTCCAGCCCCACGAAAGCACCGCAAACTGACGTAAACCATGTCTATTTACCAAAGTGCCCTTAAAGTCAGGGCGAGTGCATTTACTCTCCCTCAATCCGCGCGTGCGTGTGCCATCGTGTCCGCGTCACTCTAATGGTGGCTCAGCTTGCCCCTTCTAATTTTGGCGTTAATTTTCACAACGGAAGCACAATCGCGCAGCGTGTGACTCCACTGCTTTTGACAGTTACACTCCTTACTCGGTCAAGCCCCGGCAAATCGTAACGGTCATATTTTGCTTCCCATTTTCAACCTTCCTCGTGAATTAGCTACACCAAATTTCTCTCCACACTCACGCATTTTTTTTTTTCTCTGCTTCGAATTCCGTTCAATGCTTCGTGCACCTTGTTCGTTCTTCAGTTGATTTCTAGGGTTCTGAGACTTGCGAATTCCGACGATGAGTTTTGAGTTTCGAATTGAATATTATTGATTGATTATAGTAATGAGAATATTGTAATTAGGATTAGTAGAATTTTGGAATAAGAACAATGGTGGCTGCGATTTCTACGGCGATAAACCCCAAGCGAGCGCAGACTCCAACTCCAAGGAGAACTCCTCTGTTACCTTCTGAATCGGACAATGCACTCGCTCCTCCACGAAGGCCCAAAGCACGAGAAGTTACTTCTCGCTACATGTCGTCTTCTTCGTCTTCGTCTTCCTCGGTTTCATCTCCTCCGCGACGATGCCATTCGCCGCTGGTGGTGACAAGGACGGTGAATTCCACAAAGCAAACGCCGACGCCTGCGTTGAAGCGGTGTCAGTCGGCGGAGCGCCGGCGACAAGGCACTCCTCGACCTGCTCCAACGGACGCTCCGGCGGCTCAGAAAGTGCTCTTCACATCAACCAGGAGCTTGTCTGTTTCGTTCCAGGGCGAGTCGTTCCCGATCCAGGTCAGGACAACGAAACCCCCGCCGTCTCAGAGTTTGCGGAAAAGCACGCCGGAGAGGAGGAAGGTCGCAACAACGCCGACGCCGGTGAGAAACGGCAATTCGGATCACGCAGAGAATGCGAGGTCGCTAGATCGGCACCGGTGGCCAGCAAAATCACTACCCCGGCCGCAAGAAGTGAATTGCGTGAACCGAAGCTTGGAATGTGTTGATTCCAGCGCGCTAAAGCAAACGGACGCACCGGCGAACGTTGTTAGGTCGTTGCAGAATCTGATGGCGGATGTTCGAGCTTCTGAGGACTCGACGCTGAGATCGGAGAGTAACAAAATTAACGGATCTGAGTTTCGGCCTGAGCCTGAGCCTGTTGCCTCTGATACCGATAGTGTAACTTCCGGAAGTTCCTCTGGAGATGGAATTCGAGGTTCTCGGGGGATCGTGGTGCCTGCCAGGTTCTGGCAAGAGCATAATAACCGTTTACGGCGCCAAACGGAGACTCCGTCTTCTAGAAATGGCGTGCTTGGAAATAAAGGAACGGTTAATGCTGTTCCTAGTCCTAGGCTTCTGGTGCAGAAGAAATCAGCGTTGGATTCTGCTGTTTCATCGCCACGTGGAGTTGTGAATAGCCGTGTTCTTCAAGGTTCTCCTTTTCGTTCCGCCATTCGTCCTGCTTCTCCAAGTAAACTAGCGACGCCTTCTGTGTGGTCTCCTTCGAGAGGAGTGAGTCCGTCACGTGCGCAGAACGGCGTCGCAGGTGGCATGAGTAGTAGATTCGGTAGTGAACCTTCTGTTTTGAGTTTCGCGGTTGATGTTTCCAGGGGGAAGGTTGGGGAGAATCGGATTGTTGATGCGCATTTATTGAGACTCTTCCATAACAGGCTACTCCAGTGGCGTTTGGTTAATGCCAGAGCCGATGCAGCTCTCTCTGCGCAGACATTGAATGCGGAGGTATTTTTTATTTCAAATTTTTTTGTATTGACATTGAATTGCGCGGGTTAGAATTTACCTGCTTGTGCATTACTCTTTGAAGCGGTAGTGAGGGAAGATTGTGGATAGATAATTCGTTTTGAATATTTTTATATTAGTCGATCTTAGCATATGATCATGGGCACTCATGTCATCAAGGTTTTCAACTGCCTGTTGTGGTTTGTTACATCCTTGTTATTGCGGGAAATTACAGATCCAGACTGTGGCCGAAACCTGGGTGTTGTGGCAGTCTTTTAAACACCGAGTATCATATTTGCAATGTAAAGGGTGAAGTCATATAAGGCAAGATAGAGTAGAGAAGGATTTTATATTTAATCAGACTGTTTGCTAGTGTTTCTTTTGTTTTTCACTTATCTTTTTGTTTGTTGTTATTTGTAATATATTTTTTCTAAATACTCTTCATTGTATCAGGAAAGCCTCAAAGCTGCGTGGGTATCTATGTCTAAAATACGAGAATCTGTTAGAGCCAAAAGAACAGAGTTTCAGTTGCTGAAGCAACAGTTTAAGCTAATAAACATCCTGAAGAATCAAGTAAGATCTACAACTTCCATGTTCTAAGTTTACTGGTGTATATTTAGATTTACTTCGCTTGATTCGAAGTTTTATCATTTCTCCAGTAGTTTGATTATCATGTCATCATGTCCTTCATAGTACAGCTGCCATCTCATGGCAGTTTGTTTCATGTCATTAGTTTCATTACTATTATTATGACCTATTGAAGCTTATTTATGTTATTTTTGGATTTAGATACATTGAAGTTGTTCATTCTTTCTATCTTGTTTTTCAGTTGAAGTTAATTAGAAAAGTCTGGGTGGCTATTTGAATTTGTTCCAAAATACATGTTTTTCATCCATTTCATTTTTTAAGATCTTAGAGCCTCTTTGGCTACCACAGGAAACACACACATTCACACACACCTAATAAGACAAAGCAAGAAATTGTTCAATTGGGGAAAAGTCAGTTTGGAGTTATCTGGGAGGTGGAATGTTCCATTGACTGAGACTACAATGTAATTCAAACAGGCTTTGAGAGATATTTTTATTTGCATGTAGATAATGTGGATATGATGACATTGGCTTTGTGTTCAACTTTCACAGTATGTTCTTAATGGAAACTATTTATGCAGATGGTGTATTTGGAAGATTGGGCTACTTTGGATAGGATTTACTCTAGTTCACTTTCAGGAGCTACTGAAGCTCTAAAAGCGAGCACTCTTCGTCTTCCTGTTGTTGGTGGGGCCAAGGTATTTCTCCTTTTAGCTTCTTGTTTATTCTTTATTAATTATCCAATTAGAGATAGTGTGTGACATAAAAATTCCATTATTACTACTTGTTATCGTATTTGGGACTAAATATGAAGAGTTCTGTCTTTGCTTCAGACAGATTTGCTAAATTTGAAGGATGCTATATGTTCGGCAATGGATGTGATGCAGGCAATGGCGTCCTCCATATGCATATTGTCGCCAAAGGTACGTATTATTTTGCCCAGCTTCCTTTTTCAGTTGTTGAGTTTCAATTATATTTGTTGTGATGATTAAAGTGTTGTTTTATTTTCTAGATAACGTTTTGTGTCTTTGTATCTCCTGGGCTACATTATGATTTTGAAAAATGAAAACCGATTTTGTTTTATACTGTTAGTCTAATCTTATCAAGAGATCAAAAGAGAAAAATTTAAAAGATTTGATGTTTATATATAAGTGCGTAGAAATCATTTTAAACAGGTCTTCCTTCTTAAAATTTCCTATATAACTATGGTCTTCCTTCTTAAAATTTCCTATATAACTATAGTCCTGATGATTCCATACTTAAGTTCCTTGTCAACTGATATATAATTTTTTTCCCTTATCAACTTTACATGCTTCATTTCATTATCTGTTAATTTATATGGATATGATTTAACAAACAAATATAATTAAAGCAATCTGGTTTGTTTTTTTAATTTTTCGTTTTATGTTTAGTCGACTGCTCTTGGTATATTTGTGTAATTTTGTATATTAAGCAAAGTAATTGTTATGGATCAAAGTTATGTAACAATTAACATGCCAAAATATTTGAATTTGTTTGCAATTAATAAGTTGGCCAATTAAATTCGCTGGTTGAAGTTGCGAAAAATATAATTACAGCAATAACTTGGGGTAACTTGGTTTGCTTTTTAATTTCTTACTTTCTGTTTGGTCTACTACTGCACTTAGTATATTTGTGTAATTTTGTATATTAAGCAAAGTAGTTGTTATGGATAGAGTTATGTAGTAATTAGCAATTAGCATGCCAAAATGTTTTGAATTTGTTTGCAATTGATAGGTTGGCCAATTAAATTCACTTGTTGTCGAAGTTGCGAACTTAAGTGCAAATGAGCGTGTTTTGCTGGAAGAGTGCAAAGACCTTTTGTCAGTGATTACAACCTTGCAGGTAAATTTTATATTTCGTAAGAATTGAAGGTTAAAGTACTTATATTTTCCTTGGATGATAGTTAAATGCAGTTGCGGTTATATGACTAGAAATTGGTTACTAAAATCTTGAGCAGGTTAGAGAATGTAGCCTGAGAACGCATATTGCTCAACTGAAATGTCAACCCAGAAGTACTACAGTGAAAATAACAAGCAAATAACACATTGTCTGACCAAGCCAACTTTCAGTGCTAACATCATAACATAGGAATGGTTGTTTTCGCCTTGAATTCAATACATGAAACTGTCATTACTGATGGAGAAAAGCTAGTTAGTGTGAAAAATGAAAAATTACAGATAGCACAAATATTCTGGTCGAACAGGATTTTACCATGTTGTACAAAGAAATTTCGTAACAAGTAGTTGTTCTCTGATTGATCACACACGCGAGGAGTGAGATTGGAATTTGCGTTCGGGAGTTAGTCTGTATACAATTTTTTTCTAAAAGAAAAATCCTTACCCATTTGTCTCTTTTTTTAAAAGGATGTATATAAACTGTGTAGCATTTTATGTTTTAGTTTATTTGTTTTTTTGGTTTATATTTGTGAATTTGTATTAGCTTATAGAAAAAAAAAATTGTCAAAATGTGGACTCGTTTTGCTGTATTTCCACTCTTTGAAATTACTCTTGCAGTTCTGACATCCTCGTCCTTTAAAATCAGGTAAATAATTCTCCATTATCGATGTATTGTATTTTTCATTAATGACGCTCGTATTCTTGTAAGCTTTTTATCGTCCAATCCTGACATTGTCGTGCATTTCATTGATTTGGTATAGATTAACGCCAATGTTTTAAAGTTATTATTTGGTCATTAGATTTTTGTACGGTTCTCTGTTAGTTGTCGAACAAATTTAATTGCTATATGTAGATATAGAGATAAATAGATAAATCCGACAACCTTGGTAGTTCTAATGTGGTCCCATAACTGATTGTTCATAAATAGCTGAACTGTCAATTTAATGATTCTGGACTTAGTTCACGTAAATTTGTGGGTTCTCTCTTCTCATATTAATCTGCGTCACCCTGTGACTATTTCTGGCCCTTCATTAAGGCTATTTATTTATTCATGCATTAGATAGGGTTATTTTCTTCATTTGTTACTGTTTCTGCCCGCCTGCCTTGCCTAGCTATATATGATTTGTTTTGCCAGTTAAACTATTTAGAATTAGTTGGCCTTTTAAGATTGTATATTCTTTTATATTCAATAAATACTTGAAAATTAACAAAATTTATTCTTAGAATCTTAATGTATTTTTTATATGTCTAAACATATGGTATCTAAATAATTATTAATTAAATATATTTGGTAGGAATTCTAATAAATTTGGCAGAGATACTTAATTATTTAGTGAAATGTAATAATTTTGGCTTTACACCAATTCTAGGGGATTGGTCTTGGGGATACTCTACACACCTTAGTCTCTTTAAAGAATTAAGATTTTTAAGTTAGGTTCCAAAAGATATATAATAGGTCATTAGACCAAGACTATTATATTAAATTAACAATCTAAAATTTTAATAAAAGGTAGGAATTTCAAAAGTTAATCATTAAATGTGTGTTTGGACTAGAGAATGAATTTGAGGGAGTGGAAAAGGAAAGAAATGAAGAGAAAGAGAAGAGAAAGTGAAATTGTTTGAATTAAGAAAAAAAGAGTGGAAAGGAGTGGAAAGGAAAATAATATTATTTATTATTAATAATTTTTTTAATATTTTTAAATAATTTATTATTATTATTATATGAAAAATATATAATTTAATAATATTATTAATAAATTTTAAAATTATTATTATAATAAAAAATAAAAAATAAGAAAATATATATTNAAAATTATTTATATTAAAATAACAATAAATAATTATTAATAATTTTATTTAATATTTATTATTTTAATATATTTTAATATTATATTAATTAATTATTATTATAATAATATAAAATATATTAATATTTTAATAGATTATGGAAGAGAGAGAAACTTTCCTTGCATTTCATCGCACCACGAAGAGAAAGAAAACTCAAGTAAATTTTTATCGAAATCCGTGATATATTTTCTTGATTTTCTAAATTTGATCGCAAATCTCTTTTTCACAACTTTCCGTCCGCATATCCAAACGAAGGCTAAATGTTCTCTACATGATGTGATAAATGTGAAGATATATATATATAATTTTTTTTATTGTGTTTGCTTGTTCTTATTCGTATGATCAAATAACCATAACTTTTCATTTTCTGTCTCTCATTTTTAAGTTTTTAAGTTTTGTATTTTCTGGATATTAGTCTAGGATGTATTTGGATTGAGGAGATGATTTAAGAGAGTAAAAAAAAAGAAAAAAGAAAAGAAAGTAAGTAAAAAGTAAGATTGTTTTGATTAAAAGAAATAAATGGAAATAAAAGAAAAGTAAAATATTTTATTTATTATTAATAAAAAAATTTATTTATTTTTAAATAAATTTATTATTTTAAAAATATTTTAAATACTTTTATTATTTTTAATAATATTTTAATACAAAAATAAAAAATAAATGTTATTTTAATAATAATATTAATGATATTATTTATCATTAATAATTTTTTAAATTATTTATATTAAAATAAAAATAAATAATTGTTATAATTTTATTGAATATTCATTATTATTAATAATTTATTATTTTAATATTATATTAATTAATTATTATTATTATAATATATAAAATTGTCTTCATGAAAGTTGTAGATATAGATGTTAACTAACTAATGGCTTTTATTTCATATAAAACAGACATGTATAGCTCAATATATGATTTTTTTTTTGTAATTAAAGATCAAATTGTCTAAAATTACATTCATTTTTAATTTAGGGACCACTTTTGTTATATTTTTATTTTGAATTTGGAAAAGTGTCCTTCATGAAAGTTTTAGGTCTGGATGTTATCTAACTAATGGATCTTATTTCGCATGAAAATAATATATAGAACTCAAGTTATGAATTTTTGAGTGAATAAAGATCTGTCAAATTTTGAAGTTGCTCACGGGAGTAATTTCGCTTGAGCGAAAATACTGTCGTTTGAGCGAGAGTTGTTTCGTTTGAGCGAAAATACTCCAATTTTAAATATGCTCTCTGGAATGTTTTCGCTTGAGCGAGACTTGTTCCGCTTGAACGAAAATACCCTGTTTTCAAATTGATTTTTATGTAAGGATGAACTTAAAATATTATGGAGTGAGATATAAACATGCTTTAATTCTCAAATAAATTTTGTATCAATGATTAAATAGAATATTGTGTTGTAAATGTGCTATGATTGTATGAAATCTTGTGGAATGATATTATTACAAGGGATTGAATGAGAAGAGAAACATGTATGAAATGTTATAATGTAATGAGAATGTTGATTGTCAAGTTGTGTTTAAAAATATAAAGAATATCTTTGGACTGTGATTAATAGAGATGTTGAGATTTGATGTTGTCTTAGATGTGAAGGGTTATTGATGTGTTGAATGAGTCAAGTCAAGTAGTCACCAAGGGGTGTTATTTGACATAGATTTAGTGTGTATGAGATTATCAAGACCTACTTGTAAGGAGGTATCTAGACTTCTAATGATATTTCTAGTCATATAGACTGGGGTATCATGTGGTGAGAGGTCGATGGAGGTTCCGCTTGCACTATTCCGTGGTGGCTTGACTACCAGATATGTGCTTGGGAACTATCCTGTATGTGGTGCCTGAATGGGGATAACGGATGTCCTGAGGTGAAAAAGACTCTGTAAGGAATATCTGGATGAATCTGTTTAGTTTTCTTTAGGTGTTTGATAAATGCTTGGATTTTGTGAAGTGTACGATTGTTATATGAAATTCTGTAAATTTTGACAAGTAATAAGGAAAGAACTTACTTTAATTTACTTATATGAAATGCATTTAATATAAAGAGATTATTCTTAGTTTATATTAGCTTACCTTTGCTTTTATGTTTTGTGTTTTGTTGAAATGCTATGATGGTGTTTAACACGTGAGCAGATGATGTTACAGGAGGTCTTCTACAAGATAATGATTCTGAGGCTGTAGAGAATATTTTAAACTATATTTGATGTAAATATAGATTTGAGAAAGTTGAGAAAAATTATATTGCATTTGAGAATTTTTACATGAGATACATAGTATACACTACATAGTATACACAGTTATACAATATTTTTTTTTAGTATCTTTTTGCAAATTTATTAAGTTGATTGATTGATTAGAATTTAAATATTTTTAAATCATAATTTTTGGATTAGTTACGAGTTCTATTTTTTTTTTAAATTTAGAAATTTTTAAAGAAATTTTTAGTTATACAACCTTAAAATAGTTAGAAATTTAAAAAACAGATAATCCCGAGAATGAAAAAATGTGCTTATAACGGTTTTAAATAGACTCTTTTTATTTCTTTCAGGATATTTTATTTATAAGATTAAGTCTTGAACTTCTCTTTTATCTTTTTGAAAAAGAGATTTCAACCGTTATGAATGTATGTTAATATTTAAAAAATGGAGGAAATAAAAAAAATGAATTATACATATATATAAAGAAAATTTATTTATTTAAAAAATAAAAATTAAAGACTTACTTTCATTTTTAGTATTTATTTTTTATAATTTAATGATTTTATATTTTAATTTATTTTAATCATTAAATTATAAAGTAAACTAATTTATATATTAAAGTGAAGCATTAAATTAAGATCTTAATGAACTTGACTTATCTAAGGCCTTGACTGAGTTATGCCCATAATTTAATACGTTTTCGTAACAATTATCACAACATTTTCTACTTGAACAATAATGTTGAATTAAAAGAATAATATTTTTAAATTTTTAATTTATTTTCAAAGTGTATGATAAAACAATAAAAATATATATATATTTAATATGATTTGTAGTGCTAATTTTTAATATTTAAATATTTACCAACCTTAATCGAGGGCATATTTATATAATTTTACATACATTTTTTTTTTCTTTAAGCTTATATGCAACCAAAATAGAGTAAAGAAAAATAATTTCATTTTCTATTTTTTTTTATTCTCTTTTCTCTCCTTTCATACTTTCTGTAAACTCATTTTGGGAGAGAAGGAAAGCAATATAAAGAAAGATGAAAAAAAATATATATAAATCATAATTTTTTTAGATATTGTCATTATCACTAATTCACAATTTTTCACATATGATAATATCAAAAATGAATTATCTATTAAATTGATCTAATATGGAACACATAATTTTAGCCTTCTGTCCAATTTAAAAGAAAAGGGATAACAAAAAGGTTAAACAATAAAAAAATTAAAATATTTTTCCTTTTATATACTTTTATTAAAAATAATAATATTGTTATATATATGTTCATTTTTTTACAATTAAATAAAAAAATTTGTAATAATTTTTATTTTATATTATTTTACATAACCAATAAATCATTTATATTTATATTTCTTCTTCTCACTATTTTCTTAAATTCAAACTTGAATGATATGATACCATATTCACCAATCATGTCCCTCCCCCCAAAAAAATCAATTTTCTTTTATTTTAATTAGTAAGAAAACAAAGACAAAAGAGGAAAAAAACAAAAAAAGACAGCAATAAAAAATTTATGAAAAATGTGTTAATTCCATTGCACTATTCACCTCTCAAGTATATTTATCATGTCACATTTTTTTTCATAGGAACAATGTCTCAACTCAATACCTCGATTCCTATGAAAAATTAATCATTTAAAGTATTATTTTAGTAAAGACATTGTTAAAGAATGAAAAAGTATATAAAAGTGTATTAAAAGTTATAAAAGAGCATATTTTTATAAATGTTAATAAAAAAAATCACTATTTATATTTTTCAATTCCATTGAGACTAGTTCAACTTGTGGTAATATTATTGTTTTTAGTTTAGTTTCCACACACATCGAACTTGTGGTAATATCATGATCAAAATTAGTTTCATATTTAATAAATTTGAAAAATTTGTAATAGAAAAAAAAAGTAATTTTTTTATTAATAATTAAAAAAATTATTTTATCTCTTTAATCACACTAATTAGTAGAAGGTGGTGTAAGGAAGAAAAGAAGAAGATGAAAAAAAATAGCATCTGATTGTTCTTTTTTGTGTCAGCACTTTATTTGTTGTGTGATTTAGGAGTGTGTGCAAAGGGAAAAGGAGGTGGAGTTAAGGAATTAACTGGGGTTGGGTTGTGTTGAGTTTGAGGATGGTCTTTTTTGTGTGTGTGTGGGATAGGTTCTATTTTTTTGTATTGTGTGAAATTAATTTTTAAGTGATATATGATCAAATATTATTTGTTTTTATAAATTAAAAATTAATGCATAATATATAAAAATTAATTGAGATTATAAAACTTTATAATTAAGCTGAATTGTTACATTTTTAATTTTATTATTATCCCAACAAGCACCAAAGTTTCGTGTCCTTTTTTCTTTATTTTGGGTAGTTGAAGATGTTACAAGTCCACGTTTTAGGCCCGTTTCAATTCTCTTCAGGCCCATTGTTTTACCTTTTTTTTTTTATCTCGATAGTTTTTTTTTTTTTGTGAAACTCTCATTCCACCCCTTCTCCTTCCCCCACTTTTCAACAATAATTTTATTGTTTTTCAAGAGATTTTGTAGGTTTTTTTTATAGAAGGAGGTTATTTTTAACAGTTATTTACGTAGAGAGTTAAGTTGACCAAAATTTACCAATTAAGATCAAGTCGTGTTAGCATGCACAACTTCATTTTAAATATATTTTTTTTTAATTTATTGAAGTCATGTTAAGAAGCATGACTTTATTTTAAATGTATTTGTTTTTAATTTATTAAAGTCGTGTTGTGAAGCACAATTTCAAGCCTTCTATTTTTTTAATCTGTGAGATATTGGGGATCTATTATCACTAATTTAAAAAAAATAAAAAAACTTGAAGTCTTGCTTCATAGTACGATTTCAATGATTTTTTAAAAAAAAAATAAAATTAAGCACGACTTCAATAATTTAAAAAAAAAAAACTAAAAAGTTTGAAGTTGTGTTATGAAGCACGACTTCAATAGATTAAAAAAAAAAACATCTGAAATGAAGTCGTGTTAGAAAACACAACTTCATTCTGATTGGTGAATTTTGGTCAACTTAACTCTCTTACGTAAATAACTCTTAAAAATAATCCCATTACGTAAAAGAACCGATTTTGTATTTATATTGTTTCTTCCTTGACATCACTCTCTTATTAATTTTGCCTTCAAAACATATATTCCGGAAACATTATTAAGGAAATAGAGTACATAAAAGAAAATCCCAAACTTGGATAAATAGTAAAAATAAAACTAAGACTAGGGCAGATAATGATGAGAATATTAATTTATTTTACATTTTTAAAGACATAATATAAGAGAAGAATAAAAGAAGGAAAATGAAAGTTGATGGGGTAAGGTAGGAAATGAAAAAACTTTTTAAAAATGAAGCAGAAGCGAAAAAGCATAACTAACCTCCAGCCATTACTCCAGATAAATTTCTTTAAGTGTCGGTTCCGAACCCTAATTCTCTAACCCTGATGATATGAAATACTGTAGAAGAGAGCGGATTTGGTAACCTTAAACCTCAGAGCATATGTGATATTTATAGAGCTCTAGCAATCACAGAGTTCATAACCACATAACTGAATAACAGAAAAACCGAAAAACTGAAAGATAATTGGCTTCAGAAAATGAACCACAAATATCTATTAAATATAAGATAATAACAAAAAATATCTAACATTCTCCCACTTGGTCCATTTATTCCAATATCAATCTCAAAAGAAACTAAATATACGGATCATGGTGACAGGTCCTCTAATAACGAGTATTATCTCACATGTATCATAATACATAAAGCCTCTTATCAAAAGCTCATAAATTAATGAATAAACCTTATGTTTATTCTAGGTCAAACTAAATTATATTTCTCAAGTTAAACAAATATGTGCACAACTAAATAAGAAATCATCAAACTGAATAAGAGTTTTACAAATCACATAATGGAACTAAGTCTCATATGTGCTACATGATCCTTAAAATTCTTTAGTAGCATGCTTTAAAGAATCGGTAATCATCAACTCAGTGCTAACATGTTCAATGAACACTTTCTTTTCTTATCACGTTCTCTTATGGCTAAATATTTTAATGTCGATGTACTTAATTCGACTTCCACTCTTTATTATTCTTAGCCATAAATGCAGCAGAGTTCACAATATATCTCAATGGCCTAACAATTAAGCCCAAACATAAAACTCTTCAACCATACCCTATGTAAAGTAGTCTCAAAAAAAGAAACCAACTCAACCTCTATAGTGGAAGTAGATATCAAAGTCTGCTTTCTACTAGACAGCTCCACAAGCTAGCATAAACGTATCCAGATATGGATTTTCTGGTATCAATGCAACTAGTGAAAACTGAATCAAAGTAGTCTACTACTTCCAAATTTATTAGTCCGTCTACATATGAGCATGAAATCCTTTATTCCTTGAAGGCATCTTATTACCTTCTTTGCAGTTTTTCAGTGGTCAATGCTTGAATTATTCTGATATCTTTCCAAAACTTCAACTATAAATGCAATGTCTAGTCTGATACAAACCTAAGACTTCCAACAGTTGAAGCATATAGAGTATTCTTCATGTGTTCCTGCTCAAAATCACATTTCATGATAAACCTCTCTAAAACTTTGTTGATATAGGTCTCTTGAGATAAATCAAAATACCTCGAGATATTTCTCTATGGATCTTAATGTTGGGTTATTGGGCTCCCTTCCTATGTGGAGAATAAGCCCAAAAATGGTCTCACTTAATTTAGTAGAGAGGGGTCAGATTAGGGAAATTAGAAGAGTCATTTTGAAGAGAGAGAAAAAGCCAAGTGAGAAGAAAGGAAGAGAGAAAGTTTATTTTCACAAAAAGCAAATTCTACTCTAGTGTTTTTTGTCGGTGTGAGTTCGTTCACTGTCGGATCAGGCTGATTTTTGGACAGTGGGTTCCAGAGGTATAGTTCTTCATTCTGACCGTTCGGATCGTCAATCGGAGGTCTGGTTTGGGAGAAAACAGCTTCACATCAGTAGCTCTGTTTTGGGAATTTTTTATCTTCTTGCTTCTCATTTGTAAGCATTTGTGCTTGGTTTGTTTGGCTGATAGTAAACACCATTTGGTGTGTTTATTTAAGACTCTTCTGTACCCTATTATTGATCATAGTGAATTTTTTCTTTGGTCTGGAAGACTCGTGGTTTTTACCCTTGCATTGAGGGGTTTTCCACGTTAAAATTGATTGTATCTCTTTGTACCTTTACATTCTAGTTTGCTCTATTTTATTGGTGCTCATCGCAGATTCTCGCAAGTAGGGGGATTGAATTATTTTCGTTGCGTTATTACTCCCTTATTGAATTGTTGTTACTATTTTTGGGCTTCCCCCATCATAATAGCATCAGAGCTCTTGGTTAAGGAGTTGTTTGGCTTGCGATAATGATGGAGGCACATACTAAGATGATTTCTTTGAATGGAGCAAATTATCACCTATGGAAGGGCAAGATGAAGGATTTGCTATTTGTGAAAAATTTGCATCACCTGTCTTTGCTTCCAATAAGCCGGAATCCAAGTCCGATGAAGAATGGGATTTTAAGCATCAACAGGTATGCGGATTTATCAGGCAGTTTGCTGATGATAATGTTTATAATTTTATTGCCAATGAGACACATGCGAGAAGCCTATGGGATAAGCTTGAGTCCTTGTATGCTTCTAAGTCAGGGACTCCAAAGAGATGGACCTCTAGAACACGTCAAAGCTCCTAAATCATGAGATTGGTGGCACGTGAAAATAGATTTAATGGGCTTTAATTAGGATCTAGAATCATGCAATTCGGAGCTAAATTGAATTTATGCCAAGTAATTTAAGTGGGCCAATCAGCAGCTGCCTTCAACTAGCGCGTGTGATGAGTCCGTCTCGGTGATTTGAGTCCACAAAGCTCAATTGAAACCTAAAAATCACGAAATCAATCCCAATTGAAAGATGACTCGTTTAGATTTCCAAAGGAACTCGAATCGATCAATTTAAAGAAGAAATGAGAATTTGGCGCGCTTACTTAACCCATGTACATTGCTGCGTACAGTGAGGCTATCTCAAGTTTTGGGCTGCCTACAGTTCAATTCGGCCCCGAAAATCATTGTAAAAATTCCTATGTATAAATAAATTAATGCATAGTGAAAATGTAGGAGTTTTAGCATCAGTTTCATAGCTTACACATTTCAGATCTCTTTGCATTCGCGCTATCGTTTCAGGTTCTTCTAGTTCTTTGTTTTCGCACACTTCTTGTAGTTTACTTGCAATGTAATCAATTGTTTTCATCCATTTCTTTTGCTGGTGTTGACTCTCCTCAGTTCTTAGTTAGATCTTTAGTGTTTTCAATGGTTTAGTTACTTTTAATTCGGCTCAAAACGAGTAGAAACTTTGATTGTCGTAACGCATTGCTTGGACATAGAATTTCCTTTAGCTTTGACTTTGGCTAGGCTCTTTGAGAAAAGGCCGAACCTTAGCAAACTGTTTTGCAAGTCCTTGAACTTCTGTTCTGGAACATGAATAAGGAAAACCTCTATGAGCCACAGAATGGCTAGCACATGATAAAAAAATTTATTGTTTTGTTGCTTGCATTTATCACTTTCATTTACATGCTTTCTTTAAAATTTCCGCAATGATTTACATGCTTTCCTAGTGTAGACTTGGTTGTTCTGTGAATCTAAATAGATGAGGAAAGGTTTCTTTGAGTCAATGTCAAGTTGTGAAGCACGTGGATGTCTTTCATGTGGCTGGTTAATTGGGGTCAGCCAAGCTTCATAGGTTGACATAACTCTAGCACTTTCAAGTTTATTTTGATCCAAGGTTTAGCTTTGTTAGGTAGCTTTACTTGCTTTCCTTTATTGCTTTGCCTTGCTTTTAATTCAATTAGATCATAGGTTTACTTTCTGCAGTGATTATATTAGAATTTTAAATTTTTCTGCACTTTTACTATTCACGCGCACTGTTCACCTCGGTCAGGGCTTGTTTTCTTGACTTTTCTTTGCGTTTTGATTTAGCATTTTCATTTCTTGCATGACAAAACCCCCCATTTCATTTAGAAAATATAAAAACATCATTGTGTTTCATTCATTTGCATTTTTACATCACTGCATCATCATTCGCACACCAAACCATAGCATCAGCCACGCATTAACATTTATGATCGAGAACACTGTTCATCTCGGTCAGATTCAGTTTTCTTGCATTTTCATTGAACCATTGTGAAATTCCCTCAGTCAATAATTTGCATGCATTCATAAAACATACATTCCATTTCATTCCATCCATTTTTGCATAAAAACCTAAAAATATTTTTTCTTTGACCAAGAATAATGTTCATCTCGATCAGATTTCATTTTTGCCAATTTCCATCGAGCCATTATAGCATTTCTTCAGTCAACCTTTTGCCTTCATCCATTCCATCTCATTCCATCACAGTTTTCTTAAAAATCACAAAATATTTTTTCTTTGACCGAGAATACTATTCATCTCGATCGGACCAGCGAGCCACTGACTGAGGCTACTATTCACCTCGGTCAGCCACATTTTTCTTTTCTTTCCTGTTTTCTGCATTTTCCCAATGTTTTCCACTGTTTCTTTCATTCTGCTCAACTGGATTTTTGAAATTCTTTTTGGTTTGATTTCTGACCGAGAGCACTATTCATCTCGGCCAGCCTGACCGAGTGTACTGTTCACCTCGGTCAGGATTTTGATTTTGCTATTTTTGCATTTTAAAAAACTAAAAAAATATTTGTTTTGATTCTGCATATTTCCATTCCAGTTCTGCATTGCATTTTAGTTCATTTACATATTCATTCTAACCCGATTTCATTGTATAATATACACGTTCATTCATTCCCTTTGTGAATTAATCATTACCATTCATCTATTCTCACTACTCCTTGAATTGATATTCAGGTTCCCTACTGTACTACATTACCATTTGTTTAAAGGGAATTATTTGATCTTCACAATACAACTTGTGACAGTCATCATTGTTCCTCTTCAACAACTTGATCCTTATTATCATTTTCAGCAACTTGTGGAACTTAGTAATTGTTTGTCTAATACGCCTTTGAACTAAGGGACGTGAATGACTAACAGTCTATCACTTGATTTAGAGGGTTAAACTTCATAATGATCCTCTTTCAAAATTAATATCTTTAATAAAATCACTCCCACTGATCAAGTCATTTATAAGAAATCTTTCATTTCTTGATTCCACAATTCTAATGCTATGAGATGGACTATAGGATCTATACCCTTTGAATTTTTCAGCACATCTAATGAAATGCCCACTAATAGTCCTAGGGTCTAGTTTCTTCTCTTGTAATAAACCCTTACTTTAGACGGACATCCCCAAATGTATATATGTGGTAAACTCAGTTTTCAACATTTTAATAACCTTAGTTGGAACTCGATTTACTATATATACAGTCATCTTAAGTGCTTAAATCCACAAGAATTGAGAAAGTTTTGCATTACTCCTCATGTTTCTCACCATATCCTTAAGGTCCAATTTCTTCTTTCTGCCACACTATTCTGATCCAGAGAATGAAGTAGTAAACTTGAATTCCTCTTAGCACCCCTTTTTGATTTGTTGGTTTGCTCACCCCTAATGCAATTCACACAAAGTCTCAAAAATTAGTAAAATTCAAAGTACTAAGTACTTCATCATTCACCAATCGCTTAATTCTCTTAATGGAGATATATCCCAATCTCCGGTGCCATAACATATAAGAATCCTCATTCATAACACATCGCTTTAACCCAGAAGAAACATGCATAAAATTATGAGTGATTTCATTTTTGTAAATCAATGGAGAAAAGACCATTTCGTAATTGACAAAAAAACAACAACCTTTGAGTTATTCAATAAGGTAAAACAAGAATTTATAAAATTAAATGAAAACCCAAAGGTGTAAGTTGTGAAACAGAAATTAAATTTTTTTTTTTTTTTTTGAAAAACTTTGAACATAGAAAGTCTTCTCCAAACATAAAACAAAAACAACTACTTAAGGTTAATTTGCATGTCTCAATGGCCTCTACATGTGAACTCATCCTACTTCCTCAAGTTTTGCATACCTTATAAGGTATTACAAACATGGATTGTAGATTCGAAATCAATCCACAATACTAGTCATTATATTCATAACAGACAAAGGTAAATAAATCACTTTCCTTTACTAATCAATTCTTAAATTTGGCATAATCCTTCTTCATGTGTCATTTCCTCTTACAGAAGAGACACTTAAACATTTTCTTATAATTATTTTTCTCTTAATTCAGGAACACCACACTTGATATCAGAAAAATTCACAGATTGTGAAACTGCAAAAATACATGCTCATTATCATAAATTGAGACTATAATGAATGTCATGTGTTACCAATGTAAAACATGCCTTGATGAATCTAATGACATAAAACTTGTCTGTGGGCTAAAGTTCTATTCAATTTAGACTCATACTAATGTTGAATGTCATATTTTACCAATGTAAAATATGTCTTGATGAATCTAATGATATAAAAGTTGCCTGTGGGCTAAAGTTCTATTCAATTTAGACTCATGTAACTTTATGACAAATCTATTAGACTATGTTCCTCACTATGAATAGTATTGTCTATTGGAATAACAACGGTAAACCGTGAACTGGTACACCAGGTAAGTTCTCAGGAAAGAGAGGTGGATCACTAGTGAACACATTTAAATACCAAGTCTTTCCTAGCCAGAGTTTTCCTAGACATGCACTATCACACTTATCCAGTACTCCAACACTATTCTAGCATATCTAGAAGCGGAACAACACAATCAGGCTTTTAGATTCATAACTTTATGACAAATGTCACGTTTTACCAATATAAAATGTCTTGATGAATCTAATGACATAAAACTTGCTTGTGGGCTAAAGTTCTATTCAAATTAGACTCATCACTCTATGACAAATATATTAGACTATGTTCTTTTTCTCAATCCCTCTGGGTAAATTAAGAAATATAATACAATATTTTATCCTAATTAATCACACAAATATAAAAAAATTCTTGTGGGTACATTTTATCATATTATATGTAATTAATTACAATTAACGTTTATAATATGATATAAATATTAACAAATTAAAGATGTTGTGGCTATTATCTAATTTATCAAAATTATATCTTTCACCAAACATTAAAAGAATCAAATATTTGCATTTAATATTCTTGATAATACAAATAATCAAATAATATTTTTTTAAAAACGTATATTAAAAATATAAATAACTTAAGTATATCCCATGATATCTATATTGGATAGTGGTTAATATTTTGAGAATCTAAATCCAAACACCCCACATACCTCGGTTCAATTATTGCATAAAACCCAAAATGCAAATCCAACGAAAGACTAAAACAATTTAATTCCAAAAACAAAATCTCATATGGCCCAAAACATTTTAATTTCAAAAACAAAATCTCATATGGCCCAAAACATTTTGATTCCAAAAATCCTATATGACCCAAAACATTTTGATTCCAAAAATCCTACATGGTTCAAAACATTTTAATTCCAAAAACAAAATCTCATATAGCCCAAAACATTTTGATTCCAAAATCCTATATGGCCAAAAACACTTTAATTCCAAAAATGTCATATGGCCCAAAACATTTTAATTCTAAAAACTGAAAATCACAATGCAGAAACCACAATCTAGGAAAACGCATTCCCAGTAACGCAGTAACATCGTTTCGATTAAATACTGAAATCACACCAAAAACCACCTATCTAATTAAAGCCTCCAATATTTGGAGAAAATTGCATAATAAATCAAATTTCAATACTCATATGAAAATTGATTTCAAATTGAACATGAATATATAAATTTTTCACAAAACAATATGAAAAATGCATACTTTATAATTTTTTATTTACAAAACAACTTATGAAAAATACATACTTTATAAAAATAAATCAAAAGCAAGGCAGACATAAACAAGGTTCTGATACTAAATGAAAAAAAAATTAAGAGTTGAAGCGGAAGCGAAAAAGCATAACTAATCTCCAGTCATTACTCCAAATAAAATTCTCTAAGTATCGTCCGAATTCTAATTCTCTAAGCCTGATGGTAAGAAATATTGAAGAGAGCGGATTTGGTGACCTCAAACCTCAGAACATATATGATATTTATAAAGATCTGACCATCACAGAGTTCATAACCACATAACTGACTAACAGAAAAACCAAAAAACTGAAAAATAATTTACTTAATAAAAAGTGTGTATAAATGTGAAGAGAAGAGGATTGGAAATACGGAGATGGAGGGAATGGGCATTTGGAGATTTGGAGAAGAGGGAGAGTGTGACAGTTGAAAGAGAAATGTGAGGTGGAAACAAATTAAGAAAGAAGTGGGTTGTGTGGTTCGTAAGTGCTGACTAAGCCACTTGTAATAATGTAAAGGAAATGAGTAGATTGGATTGGATTGGAATAGTAAAACTCCAAATGATTGCTCATTACCTAACTCATTCAC
>BDMB01000015.1:0-16120 GCA_016859785.1 Macrotyloma uniflorum
GGATTAAGAAGAAGTAGGTGGAAAGCTGAAGCAAGCATAAAAATGTACTTAAACAAGTACACACACAGAGAGAGACACTGAAAAAATAATAATATTTTAACCCTTGAAATTGTATATAAAATATGCTATTTATTCTAAATTTATTGCAATTGGGTAGTTGGTCATACAAATACACTTAATTATTGCAATTAGATAGTTGACCATATAAATACCTTTAATTTCTTAAAAATTTTAATTGTTAAATTACTTTAATTAGAGTGAAAATAAAATAAAATAAATAAAATTATTATAGTGTCTAAAACATAAGTATATATACTGAAAATTAAAATATAGAAAAAAATAAGTATTTAAAATTTATTAAATTTGAGAAAGTGAGAGAAGTTAACTTCACAATAAATGAATAGATATTATAGATCATACAAGGATTACACATCTAAATCTTTTATTATAAAAGACAAATTAATTATTTGAATTAGGGAGTTGGTTATACAGATACCATTATTGACTAAATAATTTAATTACTATTTTTATAAACGAGAATAAAACAAATAAATTATATAAAATAATTTAATTACTATTTCATTTTTTTTTTCTGTCCAAACCATTTACTTTTATTAATATAAATATATTTATTATTATATTTATGACAGATCTATCTGCTTTTTTATAACACATGCATCATGGACTTTCAATCGCAATTTTTTTTATCTTTCCAAACCATTTACTTTTACTAATATAAGATATTTATTATTATATTTTACGACAGATCTATCTTCTTTCACTAATGTTTTGTAAAATTTTAACAAATGGCTACCGAAAAAAAAATTATTTCATAGTTTACATTTTCATTTTAAGTCAAATTTCTAAGAATGCTCTTCAACGTTTTGTTGATGAAAAACAGAAAGATAGAAAAAGAAATATGTGAAAAATAGAAAATATAATAATATGGTAAATAGAAAAAAAAATTAAATAGTAATTAATAGATATTGTTTCATGTTTTTTTTTGTAAACAAAATCATGTAATATAATGCTAGATATATATCTTCTATATAATAATGAAAGAAAATTTTGACATTTATTTTAACTTAACTTGGGCACTTAATATTTTGTTTATAATTTATTTAATAAATCCTAATATTCAGTGTGAAGGTGAATTTTTAGTGCATAACACATAAAATATTTATTTTAAATTTTTATTATTAGCTACTAAAAGATATAAATTTAACAGTAATTGTTGTGTATTAGAATTTGTATATTAATTTACGAGAAACAACCCAATTATTTTAAGAATAAGAGTTAAAAATTTATTCTTAATTTTACAATTATTATTATTATTATTTAAATAATCCAATTGTTAAAATAAGTTAATATGTTAATTATTGAATTTAAAAAAATAAATGAATCTTTAATTTTTATTTTTAAAATTAAGAATCTTTATTTTTAATTCATTAATTATTATATTAAAAAATTTTAATATTAAAAAGTAACAAAACCAGTTATGATAAATAAAATAAAAAAAATGATAGAATTATTCTGTAATCATTATTTCATTTATTATGCGTAATAACATGTAAAAAGACCTTTGGTAATGTTTTGAAAATTTTTAATATATAATTATAATATATATAATATGATATTGTATGATAATGAATTATATGTGGCTTTATAATAATAAATTATATATAGTGGATGGAATTGTTTATTATACAAAAATTATTATATTGAGAAAAAACTTTCAAGTGACATAAATACAAATTTAAGGATAAGTTATTGTAATATATTTATTACATATCAATTCATAATTAATTAAGAAACGTATCATTATTTTAAGTTGTATTAAACTTAATCTCTTTAAATAAGGTTTTGGATTCGAATATTATAAATAAAAAGATGCGATTAAAAAAAGGAAGACCTACTAAACTTAGAAAGTCAAATGATTCGACGAAAAATTAATTATTGACAAAGTCAGTAGATACATCACACTAATAAAAATGATTACTAAAAAAATTAATAATAAGAGAAATTAACTTATTAAAAAAATAAACATTTCTTTATTAAATCTTAAATTATTGCTTGTTAATATAGTATAAGATTTAACTGATAAAATAAGATATATTATAAGAGAATAATTACAATTATAGATTAAAATAATTAATATTTTTAATAATTCATTAATATGGTATTATAGTTTTTGCCATTATATTTTATAATAATAATAATAATATTCTAGGGTTTTTAAAGACAATATTTAGAGATTGAAAATGCAGCTTTTTTTTCACATAAAAAAAAAAAAAGAAAATGTATTTTTACCACGTGACAGTGTATGTGAATGGAAAGAACATGGGGAAGTGCATTGTGTGTACACATTTATGTTTCATTTTAAAATATGAAGGAATTAATATAATCATCATGAGTCATATACGTCCTCATTAATTGTCACAGAGTGTGTTCTGCACATTTTTTTCTTAAGAATTCAAAAAATTAAGTCTTTCTTATCCTAACACACATCTTTTAGTATGAAGGAACCCATGATGAAGCCACTATAGCTAGTGGTCACAAAATAAAATATTTTCTTTTCGTCAATGACCCAAAAATATATACTTCAGTTTCAAAACCTTACTTGTCTGCTTCTAAGCGGCATGCAAAATAAAATATCAACCAAACTGATGTAAGATAAGAAGAACCTTCGAATGTGTTTTCAATTGTGACCAGATTGTTGCAGACTATCTGCAACAAGAACTACTACTCAATGCTCATGGTAATAAGTGTCATGATAGTGAAAACTATGTTGAAGAAACCAACTATTCTCACATACCTCCATCTTAGATTGCAGTTGCCTAGGATTCTTTTATATATATAATCATTCTCTTAAATTGATTTTTAATAATGTCAACCTATGTTTTCTTTTTGCAAGTTAATCTAAGAATCATGTGCTAGCTCAGAATGTGATGATAATCTGTTATTCATTTCCTACCGAGTATACACCATCCCGTGTTCAGAGATTGCATGAGAGCAGAAGAATAAAAAGTAAAGCCTTAGATACAATTTTTTTGAGATTTTTTTTGTAAAAATAATTTCGAAATGTTGATGTGCATTCATTATGTCATTGCAATTATGTAATAAGTTACACATATGCCATTAATTAATTGTCTAAATAATTTGATTATCAACTTGTTAAACTCTCATAAAAGATAATATAGCTCCTTAACATCATTCTGTATCGATGGCTTTGCATGAATTTTAGCCTAATCTTCTCATCTTTTTGTATGTTTTGTTCCTTCTATCTCTATTGCTGCTATTTTGATGTCCTGCATATAATAAGTAAAGCTTGGAGAGCCAACATAATTGAGTTCTCAACTGTCCACAGTAATATCTATGCACATCAACCTTTTTCTTTTTTTTTTTCATTTTTTTTTTAAAAAAAAAAAAAAGTCTTGGTCTTGAAAAGATTATACCCATAAAATTAGAGATCAAGTCCCACCATATAAAAGAATTCCTATTAAGAATACCAAAATTAGTTAAGTATCTACACATGGGTTTGGGTTGTGTTCTTTGAAAATATGAGAAAAAATGAAACTTGTTATAAAAAGTCAGTGCATATATGATTTCAGAATTTTTTTCTCTGTCCAAACCATTTACTTTTATTAATATAAAGATTTTTTTTTTAATATTTGTGACAGATCTATCTTCTTTGTTTTATGTTTCTTTTCTTTATGAGTATCTACTAACACATCTATCATAGATTTTCATATCTATAAATACCCTAGATTACAGCATTGGCTTCCTCACAACTCACTTCTCACAAATATCTAGCACAAACAGATCCACAGTTGCTATAGCAATGAGTTCAAAGATTGTGAAGGGGAAGTTGGTGAAGGGGAAGGTGGTGTTGATTCGGAAGAATGTATTTCAAAGCATATCCGGCGCCACAGGTCTTGTTACCACTGGCGTCAAACTAATTGGCTCCTCAGCCGAATATGATGTTACTAAATCTGTGTTTTTCAAGTTGATTAGTCGCACCAAGTTTGCCAACAACAGAAGTTAGTCTTCTCTCTTTCTCATTCTTTTCAGTTTTTGAGTTAAGAAGTTTTATATTATCAATCGTTCAAAAGTTATTATTTTTATAATTTTAACATAATTACTATCAAAATCAATAACTTATATCACACATGGTGATTTGTAATCAAATGATACCGAAAAACAAGCTTTAGACATTCCATGACCATGTACTATTATTTTGTCTAATCATTTTGGATTTTTATTTGTATGGATTTTGTAGATGGGTCTGGGAAAGTTGGAAGGGAGACCTGTTTGGAGAATAATGTTTCTGTGTTACGAAACTTGGGAGGGAAAGAGGAGGAATTCGATATTTATTTTGATTGGAATGATGCTGAGTGGGGAACTCCAGGAGGATTTTACGTAATAAACCAAATGAATGATGAGTTCTTCCTTGTTAGTATGACTCTTGAATATTCACCTCCAACACCTGACCAATGTCCACCAAGTGAGGACCACACAGACAAGATTCACTTTGTCTGCAACTCCTGGATCTACAATCGAAAGTGTTACAAAACGGATCGCATTTTCTTTGACAACATTGTAAGTCCAACAACTCGCAATCATTGTTATTCAACTCTCGATTTAAATGAGAAACTTAGTTAATACTTACGAAAAAAGTATATTGCAGCCATGTCTTCCTGGTGAAACACCAGAGACATTAAGAAAGTACAGGGATGACGAGTTGAAAACTTTAAAGGGAGATGGAACTGGAGAGCGTCAGGATTGGGATAGGATTTATGATTATGATGTCTATAATGATTTGGGCTTTCTAGACACCGATGGAAAAGATGATCACCCAATCCTTGGAGGAGGGTCTTCCCATCCCTACCCTCGTAGGGTTAGGACTGGGAGAAAACTTGTCAAGAATAACGTCAATTGTAAGTTACACTTTCATCATGTTTTAATTACATGTTCTAAAGAAGGGACCAGTCTACAAAACATGTGACTAATGAAAGTTTTAATTCTTAATTAGAAAAAAATTGTCTCAATGCTGAATCTCAAAATGTTGCTTTTTGAAAGAGAAAAAAATGAGAAAAGAAAATATTTTATTACTTAACTTGTGTGTTAATGACAGGTTATCAATACGAGACACCAGGCCAGGATTTTTATGTGCCAAGAGATGAAAGGTTCAGCAACGTGAAGTCCTTTGATTTCCTTCAACTTGGAACGAAACTTTTAGCTGAAAGAGTCGAACCCTTGCTTCTATCTTTATATTTAAAGGTCACACCAAACGAATTTAATAGCTTCGAAGAAGTGCAGAGACTGTATGAAGGTGGTGTTAATCTGCCTGTGTCTCTCACACCCGGTACTCCGAGTGTCCTTGAGTTCCCGCCACCTGATGTAATCAAAGGTACGTAACTTGTTCATAATTGAACCGCACCTACATAGAGTTCACTTGGCACTCCAACGTAACTTAACTACTTCCAAACATTACACTATTTGGTAATTTGATATTTCTTCGTTATAATTTTGTATAGAGAGCAAGTTTGCGTGGTTGACTGATGAAGAATTTGCAAGAGAGATGGTTGCTGGTATAAACCCTGGTGTAATTCGAATTCTTAAAGTAAGTGCAAATATTAACTTTATTGTTAAAATACAGTGATCTATATATGCTGAATTATTTTATCGTCAACCCCTTTCTATCTGATTTTTACTGGACATCTTTATCAATGGCAGAAAGGTGAGATCACATGCGGCTGTGATCATACCAGTACAGTAACAAAAGAACAGTTGGAGGCTAACATGAATGGGGTCAAAGTAGATGAGGTAATATTATACATGTACTACACAGATTAATATTAAAAAAAAAGGAAATTCAATATCTTGAAATCAACTAGTTCAATATTATGGAGGAACCTGAAGTGATATCTTTTGTGATTCAAAGGTATGAAATTATACAAAGTCATCACCGAAATTAAATTTGTGGAACAGGCATTTGCTGAAAACAAACTATTCGTGTTAGATTACTATGACGTATTCACGCCGTATCTGAAGAAGATAAACGACCTTCCTTCTGCAAAGGCTTATGCCACAAAGACATACTTGTTCTTGAAAGATGATGGGACACTGAAGCCACTTGCTATTGAATTGAGCAGGCCGGGTGCTGCCGCGACCAAAGTGGCGTTGCCTGCGGAAAGAGGTGTTGAAAGTATAATTTGGCTATTGGCCAAGGTTCATGTTATTGTAAATGACACCAACTATCATCAGCTCATAAGCCACTGGTATTATATATTTAAACAACTCCATCTGCTACCCACATATACAAGCAAACATGTTTAGTCTATGTAGTATCATATTTAACTTTTCTAATTTTTCTGGGGTCTGTCTTCTGTCACAGGTTAAATACTCATGCAGTTATGGAACCATTTGCCATATCAACAAACAGAAATCTCAGTGTGCTTCACCCCATTTATAAACTTCTTCATCCTCACTACCGTGACACCATACAGATCAATGCACTTGCTAGGCAATCCCTGATTAATGCAGGTAGCATTATAGAGCAAACGTTTTTGCCTGGACCGTATTCTATGGAGATGTCTTCTGCTGTGTATAAGAATTGGGTTTTCACTGACCAAGCTTTACCAAAGGATCTCCTCAAGAGGTAATTATAATCTTATTATGTGAGAAACATGAACGTTTTCAATTATGAGACTACATACAAACACAAAATTGAGAGAGTCGTGTTATCAAAATAACGTTTTCTTTTGATTGATTTAGAGGAGTGGCAGTTAAGGATCACTCTCAAACCCATGGCGTTCGCCTTCTGATAAAGGACTATCCTTATGCCGTTGATGGACTGGAAATATGGAATGCTATTAAGATATGGGTCCGAGAGTATATCTCCTTGTATTACTCAGATGAAGAGGATGTTAAACAAGATACTGAATTGCAAGCATGGTGGAAGGAAGTTGTGGAGAAGGGTCATGGTGACTCAGATAAAGCAAAATGGCCAAAAATGGATACTTGTGAAGAGCTGGTTGAGACTTGCACCACTATTATATGGATTGCTTCGGCTCTACATGCTGCTGTTAATTTTGGACAGTATCCCTATGGAGGTTACATCCTCAACCGTCCGACACAAAGCCGAAGATGGATCCCAGAAGCAGGAACTGAAGAGTATGATGAGATGAGCAAGAATCCTCAAGAAGCATTTTTGAAAACAATTACACCAAAGTACCAGACGGTTATTGATCTTACTGTGATGGAGATACTTTCAAGACATGGTTCTGATGAGGTATACCTTGGACAAAGGGAGAGTCCAAATTGGACCGCTGATCAAGAGGCAAAAGATCTGTTTCAAACATTTACAAAAACGCTGGCAGGAATTGAGACAAATATCTCTGACAGGAACCTTGACAAAAAACTTAAAAACCGAACTGGACCAGTAAAATTGCCCTACACATTGCTGATTCCTACTAGTGAACCAGGGGTAACTTTTAGAGGAATCCCTAACAGTGTCTCTATCTAAACGCATGCATCGGTGCTCATTTCCTTTCGCATTCTGCTTTTACCTTCCAACCAATAACATATGCATGCCCCTACATGCATCTATCAGTGTCTCTCTCTGTGTGTGTACTTGTTTAAGTACATTTTTATGCTTGCTTCAGCTTTCCACCTACTTCTTCTTAATCCCTTATTTAATATAATAACCTCATTACAAGATTTCCTCCTGTTATTACAGAGAGAATTCTTCTTCTAATTTGAGCTTTGAGTTGTTACTCTTCAATAGTTCTTATTATTATTATATATTTAATATTTTTCTCTAACTCATTCTCTTTTTCTTTTTTTTTCATTGAACGATATTATTTTATTCAAAAGTAATGTGAAAGGTGTATGTTGAAATAATTAAACTCGTATTATGCATCAATTTGTTGTATAGAAAGCGTATTATTTAACACTATTTTATTAGAGAATAAAATTCAAATATAAAATTATGTTATGTAATATGATTTTAACACTAATAAAAGAATTAAAATAAAGTTGTGTTTTGTGAGAACAATTTATCTTAAATTCTACTTAATATAAACTTTCAACTTATCTTAAATTCTAGTCATTTTAAACTAATACCCTTGTCCTGGTCATGTTGAAACTGGATATTCAAGAGTCCACTTTGCATTCTTTTTACGTACTTCTTATACCTAAACACTCGTTATGGATTAGTTTAAAAAAGAGAATGTGGAAATATTATGAAAAGCGATTCATTATACTAAAAAAATGATTATAAATGAGTAAATTCAGATTTTTATTATAATTTTTTTCTTCCTTTATTTTCTCTTATTCTTTTCAAGAAATTGTAATATAAATTATTAATATAATTATTAGAATATTTTATTATAATTGAGAGGTTAAAACTATTTGTTGATTCTCATGGAAAAATATACTACTAAGCAAAAGTGATAGTTGGTTCTTTCTTTCTTCATTTATACTGTTCATAATTTTTTAGGGACTCCCTTTTGTACTTTGTTTCTTTCTCTTTGCACTGTTCACCCGGTTTATAGTCTTTGCTCTTTTAAAAAACATATTTTTCTGGAAACAACATATAATAGCATTCTAAATGTCACACCAATTACAAATATTCAAACCCACAGAGTGTTTAAGAACAATGTTACATAAACAAGCACACACAATTAGCAGAAGCCATGATACACACATATAAGTTTGTGTCAGTTATTGAAACACATACAATACCAAAGGAAGCCACACACTCACTATATAGAGATACTATTAGGAATTCCTCTAAAAGTCAACCCTGTTTCACTGGTAGGAATAAGCACAGTATAGGGCAATTGAGCTGGCCCAGTTCGATTTCTAAGATTTGGATCATGGTTCCTTTCTGTGATACTTTTCTCAATATTTTCTAGCCTTTTTCCAAATCTCTTAAAGGCTTCTATTGCTTTTGGATTAGAGATCCAATTTGGGTAATCCCTCTGACCAAGGTAGACCTCATCAGAAGCATGTCTTGACAATATCTCTATAACCGAAAGGTTAATAAGAGTCTGATACTTTGGTGTAATTGTTTTCAAATAAGCCTTTTGATGATCACTCACCATCTGCTTATATTCTGGAGTTCCTTCTTCCGGGATCAATCTTCTGCTAAGAGTTGGACGATTAAGGATATAACCACCATAAGGATATTGTCCAAAATTAACAGCAGCATGAAGAGCCGAAGCAATCCATATAATAGTAGTACAAGATTGAATCAACTCTTGACGAGTCTGTAGTTCAGGCCACCATGACTTCTCTTTTAAGTCAGCATGGCCCTTCTGAATAACTTCTTTCCACCATGCTTGAATTTCACGGTCTTCTTCAACTCCATTATCTGTGCCATAGAACAAGGAGATGTACTCTTGGACCCATGTCTTAATAGCATTCCATATTTCAAGTCCATCAACAGCGTAAGGGTAGTCCTCTATCACAAGACGAACGCCAGTGGGAGAAGATGGATCTTCAACAGCCATTCCTCTTAATCATGCAAAAAAAATGTTATTAAAAGCAATAATATTAACAAATATGCTACTTAGTGTTTTTAACTTTTAAGTTATTCATGACATGCCTAATATCAAGATTCAAGGGGTCATGAAATCGATACTTGTGGCTCTTATTTTACAAAATAGAAAATTAATTTTAAACCAAGATAAAAAAGCTGTGAAATTTCCATGGTTCAAGTTCATAAAACTTCTGTAAGAAGTGGGGATAGGTCAGATTCAGATACAATGTTTTAAGAAATGCAGTGAAGATTTCGGCTACAGTGGCAAGTTTTGGGCCTCATGTTGTGACAAAACCGTGACCGTGAGCACAGCTTAAAACCTTTGTTAAATTAATATAAAATCATTTACACGGTTCATGTTCATATGATTACCTCTTGATAAGATCAGCGGGTAATGCTTGGTCAGGGAACGCCCAGTCTTTGTATGCTACTGAAGAGATCTCCATAGCATACTTCTCACCCAAAAAGGATTGCTCTATAATGCCCTCAGCATTAATTAGTGATTGTCGAGCAAGTGCATTGATATTCATTGTGTCACGATAGTGAGGAAGTAGAAGTTTATAAACAGGATGAAGAACACTGAGATTCCTGTTTGTTGCTATGATGAAGGGCTCAATCACAGCGTGAGTATTCAACCTGTGACTCCATATAAAGAAATAAATTAAGAATAACTTCATATGCATATATGATTTTTTTATTTTTGTAATGATCTCGGTGAAAGAGTTCAGACCAGTGGCTTATGAGTTGATGATAGCACGAATCATTCACAATAACATATGCCTTAGCCAATAGCCAAATTGTGCCTTCCACCTTTTCTTTTGCAGGCAAGACGACTCTACTATGAGAACCTAGTTTCGGTCCACCTGGATGTGGTAAACTTAATTCGATGGCTAATGGCTTTAAGGTCCCATCATCTTTCAAGAAAAGGATTGTCCTCGTGGCATAAACTTTTGTTGACTTCAAATTGTTTAGCCTTTCCAAATATTGCATAAATATGTCATGGTGATCTAATATGAATAGCCTCTGATCTTCAATTGCCTGTTCCACAAACTCAATGTTAACACATACAATTTCATGGATTCAGATGACAGATTATATGACTTAATTCAGCAGTTTAGCATAAAGAAAAGTGTTCACAACATCTTCCATAACACATTCTTTATTATCTGTTTAAATATATAAGAGCTAACAATGTTATGCAGGTTTTATTTTTTATTTAATAAGTTTCTCATTATTTATTTTATGTATAGAAGATATTTTTTATAACACTATCGAACTTAAATAGAAACATACTTCAAAAATACGAACTTTGTATATTTTGTGAGAGACTTACAAATATTTTTTGGTCTAACTCAGTTAGTAGTCTCTTATGATATTTTATAAATTTTTTAAGTTTCAGTTAATAATAAAAAGTACGTTGAAAATGTGAGCATTTATCATATATTATAGTAGAAATTCATATAAGATGTTTTGTTGAAGTGAAACACATCATTACCTTATCTACTGTTAGCCCTTCAAGGTTTATCTCCAACTGTTCTTCTGTTATTTTACTGGTTTGATCACCATAGACTGAAGGATCCAGCTTGCTCTGTGGTGGGAACTCCTATCATCCATTAAAATGTATTATGAGGAAACACGACAAACACAGGTACAACTTCAAGTAAATAATAAAACATTTGGATTACTTGTAGACGACGAATCACACAAGGGTTAACACCAGCAAGCATCTCTCTGGCAAATTCCTCATCAGTTATCCATGCAGATTTATTAACTGATCCAAATAATAAAGAAAATGATTGTCAAACTCAATAACATAATTCTTCATAATATATATACATGATAAGTGCAATAAACATTTAGATCAAACATGACAGATATATATAAAAATCATTATATATAGTATTACCTTTAATCAAATGAGGAATAGAAAACTTGAGGATATTAATTTCACCATCAGTGCGGAAGAATTCCTTGAGCACAGGTATGGGACTAAATTTGCTGAGTATGTCTGTAGGCAGGCTAATTCCACCTTCACAGAGTTCACGTACTTCGTCGAAGCTACTAAACTCATTCGGTTGGAAATTTAAATCAAATAAAGATTTGAGGATAGGTAAGACATTTCGAGATAAAGCTTTTATCCCAAAACCAAGAAAATCTGATGACTTCAAATGACCGAAAATTTCATCTCTTGGAACATAAACCTTCCCTGGTTTCTCGCATTTGGGATCTGTCAAGAATAAAAAAATACTACAAATTATATCCACAATTATAAAGCGATTATGAGTTTGGATGAGCTTTTTCAGAAGCGACAACGTTGTAATACTTTGAAAAAACTTTACATGCTTTTTTATGTTTTAATTTTGACCAAGGTTGTATATATATATAATTATTAATCTTTTTTAAAAAAATAAGATATGAAAATTAGACCATTTTGTGTAGATATTATTAATAAAAGAATCTGATGCAAAATGGAGTTGTTTTTAAGAATAAAAGTGTAACCTTTCTTTGTTGGTTTTCGACCAGTTCTTCCCCTTCGAGGATAGGGATGAGTGGTTGATCCTCCAAGAACTGGACGAGCAAGGTTTTTGCTGCTGTCTGGATTGCCCAAATCATTGTAAACATCATAATCATAAATTCTCTCCCATGTCTTGCGTTTTCCAGTTCCATTTCCTCTTAAACTCTGCAGTTCTGCTTCTCTGTACGTCATTAGTGGAGCTGGTGTTTTATTTGTAATGTATGCCTGTAATTTATATATTTAATATTCATTATTGAAGTAAGAATCTACCAAAACCATCACTATTTCTTTGCTCCCTTGGTTTCTGTATATAATTCTTTTTAACTAAGAGAAAAATGTAGGATAATCAATCAACCTTGAACTGTTTTGGAAACATTTGAAAACCAGTATTCAGTATTTTCATTTTATGACATACATGGATACTTGTTATGTATAAATAGTTTACCTCGTTGGCAAAGAAAATTCGATCCTTATCATAACTATTACAATTGTAAACCCATGAGTTGCAAGCAAAGTGCATGGTTCCTTTATTAGGAATATCTTCAAGCTCCAAACTCACTAGGAAGAACTCAAGTTGCATATGATTTTGTATGAGAAATGCTCCAGGAATTCCCATGTCAGCATCCCATTTGAAATAAACATCAAATGCACATTGGCCAGCTCCCAAAGTTGGTCTCGAGGAGAAAATACCTTCCAAGTATGCTTTCTTTCCAACTAGTCCATATCCACTAGCTGTTTTCACAGAAAATGAAGCACTGGTACTTGAGAAAATATTTAACATGTGGTAGTAACATATAATACTGTGATAACAGATATACAGAAAATCGTATTTTTTTTTCTGATAAAATTGACAGAAAATGACTGCCACTAGGTCAAAACTTCTCCATGTCAGTTCTCTTACAAAAATTCTTAGTTTGGTTTTGAAATTACCAGATTGAGGAACTAATAGTAACATCTACTATCTTCATTATAAGATATGTAGGATGAAATCATGTATATTAAATAAATGTATTTATTTATTTAATTTTAAAATTTTTAATTTTTTTTCTAATATTTTATTTTACCCATATTAATGATCATTAAATCAATTAATAACAACATAAATAATTATGTCTTTAACAAAGATATGTAAATAAAAAATATAAAAAATTATTAAAATTGTAAAATATTTTATATTAGGAATATTTCTATTTTCAAAATTATACATATTATGAAAAATAATATAATTTGAAAACAAGAAAATTCAGACTCCTTTAAGTTTTAAAATCCATATACCATTATCTCAATTTCTTTTTAATAGTTAGATTTTTTTGAATATTTTTTCTTTTCTATTTGAATATCATTTTCAAAGTTTATTTCTTTTGTTATTTATATATTTACCCTTCACTTAATTTTAAATTAGTTTACATATAATATAAAATAAAATAGGTAAAATAAAAAAAATATTATAAATACGATCCACACAGTGGATTATAATTGCAAGTGTGATGTAGATATTTATAAAATATTTTCTTAAGAGAAACTATAATTTAAAATAAAATAGAAAGTATGATTCTATCATATCTTAAATATTTTAATTGTTTAATTAAAGTAATAAAGAAAAAGATATTTAGAAATTTCAGATGATATTATATTAAATTAAAGTATCTTAATATTAGAAAATCTGATGTTGATTAAAAATGAGGTCAATTTATAATAAAAAAATTAAGTGTAAATATTATTTTTTTAGTCAGTTTTAAGGATGAGAATGACTTAACCCATAATTATCTTCTAACATTTAATAATAACAAAAATCTCAAACTTTTAAGTTGATTTGTTCTAAAGATTAGAAATATGCATGAGAGAAAGAAGTTACCATTAGTCTGGGTAGCACTGATAAGCTGGAGACTGACAGAGTGACCTGTAATGGCAGCCATACCATCAAAGGCAGAGCCAAAAATATTGACTCCAGTCCCAATAATCCCACTCACACTCGTTAAGCTGTTGAAGTCAAGCACGTTCTTTCTCATCAACACCACTCTCCCCTTCACCCTGTGGCTTCTGCTTATCAACCTTTTAAACTTGGCAAACATTTTTATATATTATATCTTTACTTCCTTTCTTCAAAACCTATCTATCTTCTCAAACCCTAACTTACCTATTTATACACAAATCTAAATGAATCAATTGTTGCTTGCAAAAAATGTAAAGTATATGTTTATCGAAAACAGTGAGAATAAATTAATGTATCAGATGTTTCGTGGAAAATGGAAGCTTCACATTCTTTATTCTTCATGGCTAAGTTGAAGGTAGCAGTCACTGTTAGTATAGGGTTTCCTTTTACCCTCCACAGAACTTCATTCTTTATTCTTTTCTTTTATACTCCTACTGTCATTTTCCTCTTCTTTCTTTCAACCATCTTAATACTATCTCTCGTTTATAATCAAGTATTCATGAATATTCAATAACAACTATGTTAATGATGATTTTAGAATCATCCTCGTAAGATCTAATTAACTGTCATTAATGACTGTGTCTTTGGAATATTGACTTGGTTCATTTTTGTCAATCCAATAATTAAAATGAGTTATCCAATCATATCATTAAATTAAAATTAAAAATAAATTTCTTACATTTATCACATCAATAAATATTAAATAAAAGTAAGGATAAAAGAAACCTATAAAAGAGAAAATTTAATGGACACAATTATAATAAAACCTAAAAGGCTAAAGTGATATCATAAACTTGTTTAAATCGAAAATTACAATTTAATTAAATGGAATAAAGAAATAAAAAGAAGAAAGTGTGGCCCCTTTATCGATCATTCCACACACGTCACGAAGTACACGTCACATGCATGCGTCATATCTCACATCTCAGACACTTTTTCTCAATTTCTTTATTTGGTTTATTTGGCAAATAGGGATTAATTTTGTGAAAGTTTATAAAGCATAGTTAGTTACCTTGTTAGCAAAGAAAATACGATCCCTTTATACTTTTTTGCATTGTTAGTTACCTTCTTTGCAAACAATCATGATTTGGAATTTCTTCTGGCGTGTCACTCAGAATCAAAAACTCAGATTGAGTAAAGTTTTTGATGTAAAATGTTCCTCCAATTCCAAATAATCATTTGATGCTTCTTCCCTATCTCCGTTTTTATCTGTTAAAACTAAAATCTAATATATTTATAAATTATTTGTTTATCAATTTAATTTTTTTTATAAATAAATTTGATCTATTTTGTATCTATTCTTATTGTTTATTGTAATCTTTGTAGCTACAGTGGGTGGGAACTTACAAGAAGATTAGTCTTCTCAGAAAACTAATAATCTTGTACAAGCTGAGTTTCATCAATTGAAAAGGTAATAGAACACTCATACTATTGAACAGTCATTCAAGCTAACATGTCAAACTCTTAACTGTGTTAAAGATTAATTGTAAGGTATTCTTGCTGATACTGAACCTGAGCTAGTCTTATTATTGCATACTTAAAGAATGGTTTTTTATACTCTATTGGTTTACCCCCAAAGATCAAAATCATGCTATTACTTTAATTCATGATTCTAAGTTTCTTTTGGTACTCTTCAAAGATTTCTTTATAAGGAAAATGAAAATTTTCTCTACCATATATTCATCACTAAACCACTTATTAATACTATTTTAATCAATAATCTAATTTATATAACTACTTTAGAAATCTTTAACAATTTCAATAATCAACATTTAAGTTTTGTTATTTAAAAAATATGTGATATCAATAGTAAAATTATATAAAAAATTAAATATAAATTTATAATTAAATATTTTTTTAATAAATAATCTAATATAATTAAATATATTATTTTATAATATTATATAAAATTCTATAAAAAAATATATAAATTAAATCTAAATTAAATATATATAGTTTTATATATAAAAAGAAATATTTTATTTGTTTTTAAAAATATATTTTATATTTGTAATATATTTCTTAATAAGTATTATTGAAGAAAATTAAATATATATATATATATATATATATATATTAAAATATCATATAGTATTAAAAATTAAAATATAAAAAAAAAAAAAAA
>BDMB01000015.1:17499-68431 GCA_016859785.1 Macrotyloma uniflorum
ATATATATATATATATATATATATATTAAAATATCATATAGTATTAAAAATTAAAATATAAAAAAAAAAAAAAAGATATGTATAATATTTTTTTAAAAATAAAGAAAAAAATTAAAAATTTTTTTTTTTATTATTATAATATATTAATATGTGTAATATAGTTTTTTTATTAATTGATTTAATATTTTATAATATTATATTTTTATGTTAAAATAATAAAAAAAATTAAGTTAAGTTATAAAAAATTATATTAATAAAATTGATGAAATAAATTTTAGTTTATCAAATTTAAATTCAATAAATTATATTAAAAATATTATTAAATAATTTATTATGTAAATCATTAATTAAAATAATTTTTTTCTAAAATTATAAGAATTAAATATAAAAATATTAATATTAATATTAATATTTGGATAAGTAATATTTGAAAACTAACACAAATTTAAAATTATCCTATTAATAAATAAGATAAAACTTGTAAAACTTATATAAAAATTGAATTTTATTAATATTATATAAATATATATATATATATATATTAAATTTAAAATATTTTTTTTAAGTCTATATAAAATTTGAATGATAGAATCTATATATATATTAACTTGATGATATAGAAATTGTGTTTACATGTATAATTTATTTATCCAAATAGTTTAGAGGTTTTATTTTCTTTAACTTATGAAAGAATGCCACGTTTTTAAAGAAGATGGTGGGAGAAGTGTGAGATAAGGTGAGGTTTATAGTATACTAATGGTGTTCATATCTTGAATGAAGATCCTCTTGGTAGGGATGATGGTGAATAATGAAGAAAGTTGTAGTTCTACAATGGCTAATAATCATCTTATATCTCTTCCACATATGAATTATTACAATTCGGGCAACGTTGGATCACCATCTCTCAAAATTTTTTGTTTTATTTTCATTATTATATATAGAGAGTAGTATTTTTTTTAAAAAAAATCTTATCTTTAAAAAATATTTTAAAAATTATGTAAAATTCTTATTTTTGAAATTTTTTAATAAATTTTTTACTCTACATATTATACTTTTTTTTCTCTTATTATAAGATAAAAATATTATTTTCGCATTTTGTCTCCATGATATTAAATAAAAGTAAATTTTTAAAAAAATTAATAAAAAATATTTTTAAAATAATTATTTTATAAAGCATACTTGAAGTATACCTAGAAGACTACAAAATTCGAAAAAAATTTAGTTATAATCCATATTTCTAAATACAATACAAGCATAAACAACCGGTAAGTAATGGGAAGTGGAATGAACACAATCATAGAAATTTTACAAGCCCAAACGGAAAAATTTTAGATGTTCAGACACTAAAACACCTACTTCAAACACTTAGAAATCTAGAATAATAGAACCAATCAAGTACATACTCAACACAACCCTAAAAATAACGGATGAAAAATTATTGAAGAACCCGAAAATAATACAAATAGAGATTCGTTATAAGCAACAAGATTTTTTATAAAAAAAAAAAATTTAATATATATTTACTGTTAGAGTTTAAAGTGAGTTAAAATCTCATATTTAATAAAAATGGAAAGATGAAAAAAACACACAAACTATTAATTGATAAAAATAGAATTGTATTAACTTATATAATTATAATTTACCTTATTAATAAAAATCTTTTAATATTATTCCTTCTCTTAAATATTTAATGGTAATATTAAAAATGTAAGAATGATTTATTACATTAAAATTAAAATAAAATCGTCATATATCTATTCTAACTATCTATTAAAATATTTATTTATTTAGTTTTCATCTCAAAAATTTTTTTACCATGACATAAAAGTAATAATTGTTATTTTTAAATGATTTTGATTATTCACTATCTATATTTTATATATTTTATATGTATGGATGATAAATAATTAGTAAAATTAATATATAATCAAATGGATTTATCTACAACTTGTTTATATCATCTAATATGTTTATTTTTTTTCTTTAAAATTTGATATTAAAAGATTGTATATCCTTTATTCAAATAAGACAATATCGATCTATAATCGATTTTAAATATCAGTTAAATTATTTAATCTTTTTATCGTTAAGATTCGATAATAAAAAATTGTATACCTTTTAGAAAAAATAAAATTAACTACAAAATCAATTTTTGTTCCAATTATCTATCACTGATTTTTAAAATAAAAATTATTATTTAACAAATTTATATAAACGTATATTTAAAATATTAGATTTATATACTATATTTATATTGGAAGAATTAAAATTATATATAAATATTCCATTGTGAGTTATATATTTTATTATTCATAAATAATAACTTTCTTTTTATTATAGAAAGAGAATTAATTCCCAATATTTAAATCCATGAACCATCCTGAACTTGTTTATTATAATAAACTTTAAGTGTCTTTCATATGAATATATTTAAGAAGCTAAGCCCACATGGTGATATAATATTGCCTAGGGTTTCTAAAATAATAATCCTTCATTAGTAGTGGTCGCGTGCTAATCACATTCATCATTCATCATTCATGCATTGGTCAACTCAACTATAGACACCTGTTAGGCACATAAATAATTCTTATCACGTGCTCTTTTACTCTATTTTTCATATGAGAGATAAATAAAAAAGAGAAGAAGAAAAATATATGTTTGAAATTATTTTTTCAAGTTATAAAAAAAATATATAAACACGTAGATCTTATAATATTTCATAAAATAAAATTTATACAAATTATTTAAAAGTAATGTTATAAAAAATAGTTATAAGAATTCTGTTAACAGTTAAGAAAATAGTTTTATCTTTTTAATCATTAGAAAATAGTTTCTTATTACTAGATTAGGTAAGTCTCCATCCTCGCTTTGCACGTCACTTTTTATTTTGTCGACCCAGTTTTCTAATTGTCATAAACAACTTGCCATTTTTTTTAATACATTCCATTTTCCAAAATTTATTACTTCAAAATTAAAACACAATTAATTTATTTTTTAAGTTGAAAAAGTGAATATATTAAATGAAAAAAAGATATTTTTTTTGGGAAGTTATTTTTATAATATTTTATTAGATAATTGTACAACTTGAACTAAGAAACATATAATCTAAGTAAAATAATAACGCGGAATTAAGTTGTGTTTTTTAAAAACATTTTCGCAGATATCAAATTAAAAAAAAATAATAATAATAAAAAAATCATCGCTAATGAGACATATGAAGAGTAATTTGCGTTCTAACTTTCTCTTCTTCGCAAATCTTGGTGGTCAAATCGTTTGTGTTCATCGACATGAACTTCGTTCAGTGCCTTTCTTTTCTTTTAGTGGCTGCCAAACTTGAATTAGAGTTTTTCATGTCAATTTTTTTAAAAATTTAATAAAATAAGTTTAATGGAAATTTTCTAAGATTTAAAAGAAAGTATAAAAAAGTTTACTAAATATGAAAAGATTTAATAATTATGAACTACCAGTTTTCTAAAATTTATAGGAAAATTTTTGTTATTTATTACTTTTTTTTTTGGGTTAATTATATATTTTTTTTTAAATTACTTATTTCAATTGTGTGAAATTGATATATAAATTATATTTTACAAATTGAAATAGACAATAAATAGATACAGTGTGAATAATGTAAGTTTTTTCATAATATTTTCTTTTTACAAATATCTATTGAATTAGGTGATTTTATTTACAAATTTAATATAAAACTTTGTTAATCCAAATAAGATAATCCATACATTATGATATATTCACACAATATGTTTTTAATGGATTAAATCGATTAAATTAGTTTAAAAATGAAATTAATTTTTATTCTCACCCTTAATTACAAAACATGTTTTTAAATGAAAGACATCCCATAACAAATGAAAGACATTTAAAAGCATGTGTGATTAGTTTAAGAAAGATTAGTTTAATATCACTTGATGAACAAAGACACAGGAAACGATAACCAGATTAAACTAATCACATGGATAAGATCGATCAGTATATCATATAATGAAAGACACATTAATAATGTGTTGATATATATATATTATATAGCAGCCCATATAATAATTAATCAACCATGGCAACTCCACAGTAAAAGCATGTTCGAAGGTTTCATCTCTCTCCATCTATAAATAACTCACTTTGCTTCCTTACAAACAGAACCTACAGTTAATACAAGTGCCTCTTACATTCCCAAAGAAAGTTTTGATATTATCATCATCAAGAAGAAGTTGCAAAGATGTTTGGCCTCTTTGACAAGAGCCCGAAGATCAAGGGTACTGTGGTGTTGATGCCAAAGAATGTGTTGGACGCTAACGACTTAACTGCAGTGCAGAATGGAGGTGTTGGTGGTCTTGTCTCTGGTTTCTTCGATGTCGTGACCGACGTAGCAGGTCAAGTTGTTGACACTGCAACTGCCATCTTAGCCCGTAATGTCTCCTTCATGTTGATCAGTGCTACCTCCACTGATGGTTTGTTCTCTCTTTCCATCATTTCTCTCCTCCATGATTACACTGCTTTATCTTTTCTTTTCTTTTTTCGGCTAAATAAATGGGACTTTTGTGTCCAACCATTACTGCATAACTTTAACCATCCTAAGGGTTTGAAGAATAAATAATGCTACATAGTTTAATTGTCATCATTTACGAAGTAAGTTCATATAAAAGTTATTTGTGAGTTTAATTTTTATATACTAGTGTAAAGGTTTTGCAAGTTGAAAGCTGTTTAACCTATAACTTTCAAACTAATTACTATAAAAGTTAGTTAATCTATTGCAGATGAAAGTTTGAGACGGGATAAAATTATAGAATATCTGTTTTGTCCAGATACTAATTAACTCTTTCATTATATTTAGTCTTTTGTTTGAATTTAAAAATATGTTCAACTTGCCATGAACATTCTTTTTTTTAGATCGGAATAGCTTTCTGTCAATAGTTTATAATATATGTGTAAAAATATGTATGCATTTATTTTAAAGATTACTGTTGAACCAAAGATACTCATCTTTTTGGTTTTCTTTGTGTTTAGCAAAGGGAAACGGGAAAGTTGGAAAGGAAACCTATCTAGAGAAGCATATTCCGACGTTACCAACCTTTGGAGATAGAAGAGATGCATTCAGCATTCATTTTGACTGGGATGCTAGTTTTGGAATTCCAGGAGCATTTTACATCAGAAACTTTACCTATGATGAGTTCTTCCTCGTCAGTCTCACTCTTGAGGACATTCCAAATCATGGAAGCATTCATTTTGTTTGCAACTCGTGGGTGTACAACTTTAAAGACTACAAAAAGGATCGTATTTTCTTTGTCAATAATGTAAGTCTGAATATCCAAGCCTAGCCACTAACTAGTATTCGAATTTTTAGCTGGTAATGCTTTTCTAATGTTTATTCATGAAATATATTGCAGACATATCTTCCAAGTGCAACACCAGCTCCACTAGTTAAGTACAGGAAAGAAGAATTGGAGGTTTTAAGAGGAGATGGAACGGGAGAACGCAAGGAATGGGAAAGGATCTATGATTATGATGTGTACAATGATTTGGGCAACCCAGATAGTGACAAAAAGCTTGCTCGTCCAGTTCTTGGAGGCTCCAGCACCTATCCCTACCCTCGTAGGGTTAGAACTGGCCGAAAAGCCACCAAGAAAGGTTAAACTTCTTGGTTTTTCTTTTATCATGTTTTGATTACTTCCATAAGGAAACTGACATACCTAGGAGCATGTGGTTGGTGGATGATTTTTAAAGATAAAATAACAATTGTTTTGTGTTAGTAGAATAAAAAGAGTACAATAATGATGCTTCTCAATAGAAAAAAATATTTGCAACTTGCTTGGTAAGAAGACCGACAGAAGAAAATATTTTAGTTGAGGGAAAGAGAAGGACGAGGAATAGGTTTCTTTGTTTTATTTAATCAAGAAAAAGGAAAGAGAAGAGATAAGCCATAAGAGAGAAAGGTATAGTTTATTTGAACAAGAGCAATAAGGAGAAATAAAAGAAAAATCACACTATTTCAATTGTAAAGGATGAAAGAAAAACATAATTAGTATATTATTTCAGTTGTGAAATGGTTGTAGGGATTATATCTATCATTCATTATGATATTTCTGCTAATATTAATCGTTCAATTCTTTTACAGAGCCTAAAAGTGAAAAACCTGCAGCAGAAATTTATATGCCAAGAGATGAAAAATTTGGTCATTTGAAGTCCTCAGATTTCCTCACATATGGATTAAAATCTGCTGCTCAACAACTCTTACCTTCTCTCGAAAACGTTTTTGACTCAGATTTCACATGGAACGAGTTTGATAGCTTCCAAGAAGTGCGTGACTTGTATGAAGGTGGAATTAAGCTACCAACAAGTGTACTTAGTGACATTAGTCCCATACCAATCTTCAAGGAAATTTTCCGATCCGATGGTGAAAGTGTCCTTCAGTTGCCACCACCTCATGTTGTCCAAGGTACCTTAATTCCACACATCTTAATCAAAACAATTCATGTATGTTTGAACTTAGTATTTTCCAAACTTTAATCCAAACATAATATTAAAAAATCAACTTCTATGCATTAAATAATTCCAAATTGTAAAAAGAAAAAAACAATAATCCAATTTCACATTGAACAGTTAATAAATCTGCATGGATGACTGACGAAGAATTTGCAAGGGAGATGATTGCTGGTGTAAACCCAAATGTCATTCGTTGTCTTCAAGTAAGTGTAGATATTTTCTGGTTAATCATGCTAAATTGTTTGATTGCTCCACTATTTGATTAATGGACATATTTCTTCATCTTAATAATGGCAGGAATTCCCACCAAAAAGCAAGCTAGATCCCACTCTCTATGGAGATCAAACTAGTACCATAACAAAAGAAAAGTTGGAGATTAATATGAGTGGAGTCACAGTGGAAGAGGTAATGATATACATGTGTATCAGCTCCACTATTAAACACATTAACTAGCCATGATTAATGAGTTTTGCTATATTTTCTACAACAACTTATTCTTTTAAGGAAAATATCATATTCTCAACAGGAAACTGATGGGATATATCAGCTGACTCAACTCATGGTTCACATAACAGAAAAAATTAGATAAAGCAATTCAATGTTTAAATTCTTTACTTGGATTTATTTTGGAATTATTCTTTGTGAATCAAAGATATAAGAAAGTGAGAGCTGAAATTAATTTTGTGGAACACAGGCCCTTAGTGCAAAGAGATTATTCATATTAGATTATCAAGATGCATTCATTCCGTATTTGACAAGGATAAACAGCCTACCTACTGCAAAAGCTTATGCCACCAGAACAATCCTATTCTTGAAAGATGATGGCACTTTGAAGCCACTTGCTATCGAATTAAGCAAGCCACATCCAAGTGGTGATAATTTAGGTCCTGTGAGCAAAGTGGTGTTGCCTGCAATTGATGGTGTTGATAGCACAATTTGGCTATTGGCCAAGGCTTATGTAATAGTAAATGACTCTGGTTATCATCAGCTCATGAGTCATTGGTAAGAACTTCTCTAGCAATATTTAGTACACACACACACACATATATATATATATATATGAATTTATTACTGATATTTGTTTTTTCTTTTTGAGGTTACAGGTTAAATACTCATGCAGTGATGGAGCCATTTGCCATAGCAACAAACAGACATCTCAGTGTGATTCACCCCATTTATAAACTTCTTTATCCTCACTACCGTGACACCATAAATATCAATGCACTTGCTAGGCAAAATCTGATTAATGCAGGTGGCATTATTGAACAGTCATTTTTGCCTGGACAGTATTCTATGGAGATGTCTTCAGCTGTTTACAAGAGTTGGGTTTTCACTGAACAATCATTGCCAGCTGATCTCATCAAGAGGTATTCTTAATAAATGTACATTTACTATAGAAAAAGAAAAAAACAATGTATACGTTTACAACATCATCTAATCATAAACTAGACCATGATATACGTAAGTTCATTCATTGTTATACTATAATTATCTTAAAAATTATATATATTTCATTGATGATCAAGTGGACAGCATATAAAAACTAATCTCTTAAATTTGAAAATAGGGTTTTGTGTTATAAGCATTAAAGGTTAGAACTTGCTAAATTATGGGACTAGAAACTACAACACAAAATATGCCCTTTTAATCATGGCAAAAAATTTGTAGAGGCTAGTAACATTTTTTTTTCTTTTGCTTGTTCTAGAGGATTAGCAGTTGAGGACCCCTCTGCTCCTCATGGCCTTCGTCTTCTGATAGAGGACTACCCTTATGCTGTTGATGGACTTGAAATATGGGATGCTATTAAGACATGGGTCCAAGAGTATGTTTCCTTGTATTACCCAACAGATGTGGCAGTTCAACAAGATACTGAACTCCAAGCATGGTGGAAGGAAGCTGTAGAGAAGGGTCATGCTGACCTAAAAAATAAGCCTTGGTGGCCTAAAATGCAGACTCTTAAAGAGCTTATTCAATCCTGCTCTACTATCATATGGATTGCTTCAGCTCTTCATGCAGCTGTTAATTTTGGACAATATCCTTATGGAGGTTTTATCCTGAACCGTCCAACTCTCAGTAGAAGATTTATACCAGAGCCAGGAACCAAAGAATATGATGAGATGGTGAAGAGTCCACAAACTGCTTATTTGAGAACCATTACACCAAAGAGCCAAACCATTATTGATCTTACAGTGATAGAGATATTGTCAAGGCATGCTTCTGATGAGATCTATCTGGGGGAGAGAGATAATCCAAATTGGACATCTGATTCAAAGGCAATACAAGCATTCAAAAAGTTTGGAAGCAAGTTGACAGAAATTGAAGGAAAAATCACAGCGAGGAACAACAATTCAACTATGAAAAACCGATGTGGACCAGTTGAACTTCCATACACATTGCTCATTCCTTCAAGTAAGGAAGGTTTGACTTTCAGAGGAATTCCCAACAGTATCTCTATCTAAAGAGTGTGTGGTTAGATATCTCAATCATGTATGATGTATCAATCTAGTTTCTAATAACACAATGTGTAATTACTTGCTTCTGCTTGTAATTCTGTATTTGGAATGTTATGCTCTTGATTAATCAAGAAAATGACAGTGTTTTTAGCTCTCACTTAATTTGCATTTGGTTCATGTTTTGTTTAACAAATACCATGTACAAACAAATAGATATATTATTGTTCTGTTCGAACCTTTGGAGATTTGATCTAAGTTTAAAAAATAAGTTAAAACATTTAACATGGATATGTTATGATGATAAAAGTCCTGAAAAATCTTAGTTTTTATTAACATCTACAAATTCAAATGGACAAAAGGTGATAAATAGTAACATGAATTACGCAACATAGTTGAAACAAGTAAAATAAGATTATCTTTAAAAGAGTCCAATGAGGAATGCTAAATATTAAACACCTAAGTATAGGACAGACAACATAAGTTGACATTGAGAAATATAATATATAATTAGTAAGCACATATATCAGGTGTATTCACGAAGACTTTAATTTTAAAGTCACAAACTAATCAAACCTTTTAATCTAAGAATTATTTTTTTATTTATAAAAAATAAAAATATAAAAAATTTATACATCATATATATATTATTCAATCAATTGAATGACATCTTTTTTATATCTAAGAATTTTCAAACCAAAAAAATGAGTAACATGCCACAAAAAGTATTATAATTCTAATATCATTTGCATAAGGAAGTGGGGTCGTTAAACCAATCATTAGCTTTTTTTATTATAAAGATTAATCATAAGAGAATGTGATCGATGTGTTGCAATATCATTGAGTATATAAAACAGATAAATCAATACAACACGGAACCCTTCTTTCTAGTTCTAGAAAAGTTATAATAATCAAGATTATCATAAAAGGTTTTATAATTAAAACTATTGATTGATTTTATAAATATATCTATTAATTGGTTACTTAAAATTAATAAAATCAATAATAATTTTTCTTAAAAAGATTTTTTCTTCATAAAATAATAATATATCTTATATACTTAATCCAAACATAAAAAATTAGATTAAATATAATATGAAGAATAATTTGATTATCATTAAATAAGTTTTGGTAATTTAAATGTATTTTATAACAAATTATTGAAGAGGTTGTTATAATAATATAATTTTACTTATAATTGATATTGTTGAAATTTAACACTAAATTCCTCTTAAGTCCTTATTATGTGAGTTATATTAGTTGGAAAAAACATGTTTATTTTTTTATAATTCACAAGAAATATTTTATCAACTAATTTAAATATTTTGGTATTTTGGAGACCAAGCAAGTTATCAACTTTGGAATATTACTATTTCATCCTTGATAATTTTTCTCATTATAATAAGATAAAATATTATTCAATCTTTATTTTGAAAAATAAAGAATTAAACCTAATTTTAAAATCATCTAAAATTAAAAGAATTGTATTTTTATTAAATATATATTATTATTTTATTTATAATCAATTTAATTAAATTATATTTTTAATATTATATAATTTTTAATATTAAGTAATAAGAGGAGAGATGATATTTGATTGATTATGATAAGGATTGAAAGTTAAAATAATTCCACGTGACAATGAAGAGGGAAAATCAAATACAAGATTTAATGATTGATGAGTTTTGCGTCATGTGAAGTGGTGTCCCTTGCTTTTTTTGAAAAGTAACTTTTGTCTTAATCTCTTCTCGCCTTCACGTTTATTATATCCATTAGTATTGTTTTCACTTTTTTTATTATTTTTATAATTTTTTTTTTTAAAAATATTTATATTAACAAGAAAATAAATTTAATTATAATATATAAATAAAGTGTAAATTTTATTTTCTAAATTAATTTAAAAAAATTAAATTTATAATAATTTTTATATAGTATAAGAGTTATTTTAATAAAATTATTAAAACTAAATTAAATTATTTATTAATATATTAAATTTTAATTTATTATTATTGTATTTAAATTGAATAATTTATTAAAATATATTTTTTAAATCATATTGAATACACTTTCCATGAGCCCGTTTTCTTTTTGGGCTATTTTTTTTTTAATTTAAACTTTTTAAAGTTGGGCTATACATTGTCTCTCGCTACTTTTGCATTTTGTATCTTCCGAATTTATTTTTACACCTTTCCAGTGGAATAACAAAAATGACTATTTAAAATCTTTAGATTCTCAAAAAAAAAAATATCTATATTATAAAGTTACTGGATTGCACGTTTTGGGCGTGGAAAAAATATTTTTTGAAATGATAAAATATATTTCAAAATATATAATTTAAAATTAATTTTTAACTATCTCAGATTATATATTTCAAAATACTATATAATAAAAAATATCATTATAAAATAATATTTTAAAGTAATTTAAAATTATTCTTAGATGCATTTTTGGAAGATGTAAAACTAAAATTTTCAAGAAAGCATATTATTGATTCAAATAAAAGAACCAAAAATTTTAAAAGAAAAAGAAGAAAATGTTATTTAGTTTTTGTTTTGGAGTAGGTTTTTGAGTGGACCCAATTTAATGAGCTCCACCCAACAGGTTATGAAGTACATGATTGGACATTCGAACCCTAATCGAATTCATTTAATTATTATCAATTTGTGCCATTTTAGCATATATTTCTAATCACTTTTAATTGTTATTTTTTTATTCCATTTCAATTTCAATCGTAATCACTGGACATTGTTCTTTGTGCTATTTTAATCCCTAAAATCCAACTATATGAATTTAGACTTCATTATTCTACAAATACAAAAATTGAGTCTTTCACTTTATTTTTCTTTTCGTAGTTAATACTCCCTCGTTAAATAAATATAAGTAAAAATTAATTTACATATTAATTAATTTTTTTATTTATTTTATTTTATATTGAAACAATTGTATTTCATAAACTAATATAGATTTATATATATCAAAAACAATTTTAAATTTAAATTAATTTTTAAATAAAAATATTAAATACAAATGAATTAATTGATTTTTTTTATAATTAAGTTTGGAGATAATAATCAATACTAATTGATAAAGGTATTAAGAAGTTATAAATTGATTTTCTTTTTCTTTTTTTAATTCTAGATGGATCAAAAGGATAATATTAAAAAGAAGTGTAAATCCTTAAAAAAAATCTCACAATGAAAAATATAATAAAATTTAATTTAATTATTTTTTAAAATTTTATAAACAAATATTGAATTATTTTATTTTTATGTAAGATTTAATAATTTTTAATTTATATTTGATACAATTTAATATATATAATTTATTATATTGCAGTGATTTATTGTTTTAGTAGAATTTTTAAATTGATTTCATATTTAATGATTTGATGCGTGAAGCATATAGAATCCAATGATATAAAACAATCCATGAAAAAGAAAATTGGACCGTTTTGTCAGATGCCTAAACATAACATCCTTCTGTGGGGCCTACACCACATGTCAAAACTCCAAAATTCCAATTTTATATTATTTAAAGTTAAGTTTAAAACTATTTTTAAATATCACTTTCTCTTAATTTATCAACACTTTTTCATTAAAGATCAAATTATCATAAAAACAAACCTAATCTTTAAAATAAATCACACATCAAATACTTAATTTTGGGTATATCTCATTGTGATTTACAGTACTTCTAACGTTTTGGGTTTCACAACAAAAACCTCACAAAAGATTAAGAAAATATTTATGTCTAGAAATCATGATTTGTGAAAATTATAAATTTTGGAAATTATAATTTTTTAAAATAATTAAACTTTATTTGATTTTTCAAAAATAATCTAATATTTTTTATCACAAATCTTAATTTTATTTGTCAGTTAATAAAATATGATATTTTTATTATAATAAAATATTTTTTAATTCAAAGAAATTATATTCTTACTTTCCTTACGAAATCAATTTTGTAAAACATGTCCAAAAAAACACGGTTATGTGACGAACGAAACAAAACACTGCATTTGCCATTTTAATAAGAGTAAATTACAAGGTAAAACTAAATTAAAAATAGGTGGATTATATATTTTAAAATTATTTAACAAATATTTTTATGAGAAAATAAATTTAGAGTGAATAAGAGTGGTTAAGACAAAGTATAAAATATTAATAAGTAGTAAAACATATTAATAGATTAGTTTAATTAAAATGAATATTTTTTAATATTTATTATAATAATTATTGTAATATTCAATATATTCTCTTAATTGTATATTAATTTTATTAAATAAAAAATAGTTTTAATCTTATTTTTTTGTTATTTTGTATAATATTATTTGTTGTTAAGTTAAGTATGATCATCACATTTAAATAATATACAAATAAGAATAATATATAAATAATATTTAAAATAATTTAATATTTGAAAATAAAATATTATTTAGTTGAAATAAATAATATCAATAATTATTAACTCATTGATTTTATTATCATTTTCAACTTTAGTTTAATTGGAAATTCTCTTAATTTAGCGAAAATGAGATCATAATCAAATTAATTTTTTCATATTATTTTTATTTGACCATTTTCTTTTGCTTGAAAAAAAAATGAACTCGAAATTATTCTAATCTATCTCAATTATTCTCGTCAAAGTGCAGTTTGAGTGAGAAATGTAAAAAAAAAAATTATATATAATTTTCAAATCTTTAATCTCTTTATCCAATTTTCACTTTAAATTATTTTACTACTAAAAGTTTAATTTAACCATTTTCAATTTAATATATTAATAAGAATTTAAAGTTTAGAAACTCTATATTTTAATCAAAATTAAATTAATAATTAAAAATTCATTAATATCATTTAATATATTTTAGAATAATTGAAAATTGACAGATTAACGGTAATAATATTTTTATTTCTCAAATAATATTATGTTAAAAATATAAAAATCAGTTTAAACTCATTTATATTATATTTCTTCGTCACAACTTAGTTTATAATTTATATTATTAACTAGTCATAATTATTGTTGACATCAAACACATTTAAATAATAAATTTTTAATATAAACTCAACACTTCAATATTTTATAAATATTTCAACTAATTTACTCAATACTTAATAACATTAAAATATATTTCACAAAAAAATATATAAAAACATATTCCGTTCAAATTAAATTAGTTATCTTTATTAAAAGTTTTAACTTTATTTCTTTTTTTTTTTAACTAAAAATTGAAGAAGTGAGTTGAAATATTTTAACTATTTTTTAAAATACCTAATTCACAAATATATTAATATAAATTCATAGAAAAGAGATGAGATTCACGTACAAATCAAACTAGAAAATAAAAAATTACTTTATTTATAATTTTATCAATTAAAAATTTTCACAGTGTTTACAAAAATATATTTGAATATGAAAAAAAAAAATAGAATCAAGATTTCATATTTAAACATGAAAAAAGAAATAGAATCAAGATTTCATAGAGAAAACAAATAAAATTAATTTAAAAATAAATATATTTATAAAAACATTTTGAAATATTAATAATTGGTTTAATTAAACTACTTTTACGTTAAATTGATAAAACGCAGTTTTTTCAGCTCTTATACAAAATTTATTAATAATATTTTAATTTTAACAGGAAGTGTGTAATTCAGAAATAAAAACATGTTTATCATAAAAAATATTTTTTATATATTGAAAATACTACTTATTATAAATTTTTAAATAATTAAATATTTAATAACATATCTACTTTATATATATATATATATATATATTTAAAGAAGAAAAAAAACATATTAGATACTTTTACCCAATTAATTTACATAATACAATGTTTCATTAAACTTCAAAATTATATTTTGAATAATTTTTATGATGTTACTATGATTGTATAAAATAAATGGTGGGTAGAAATTGAAAATATGGTGAAGTACATGAATACCACTTTGAATAATAAAAAAAAAATATTTTGATATTTGAAGAATGGTCCTAAAATAGTGGTAGGTGTTAGCATTAAGTAAAAATGTTATTTGAAGTATATTTATTGCACAAATATACTTCAAATTTAAAATTGTTTTTTTTATGAATGAAAAAAAGTGGAAACCACGTGTTCCTCAAGGCATTATAATATTCTTTATTTGTAACTCTCACCAAACAAAAAAATCGATGCCCAATAATATCTCCACCTCATATTCTCATCTCCACTGGGACACCATTAATATTTGTCCTTTTACAGTAATAAATTTCTATCACTATATATTCAAATCACTATTATTATTTCAATAATTATTATTTTATAAAACAGATTAATATTAATTTACATATCGTTTAAAAATAAATCTATTTAAAGTATAAATTAAATGAATTAAAAAAAATATCAAATTTAATTTATATCATAAAATTTTTAAAATATCATAACTTAAATTAATAATATAAAAAGTGATTATAGATTTAATTCGGTGAGATTTATATCTTATTTATATACACAATCTCCTAACTAAGGTTCAGACTTATAATATTATTAATTAGACTATGATATTATATAAAAAATAATTATAAATATCTAATTTACTTTTAAAACTAATTTAGAAAGTTAGATTTACACTTTATTTATATATATTTTTTATATATATTTTTAGTCAATTTTTTAATTAATGTAGAATTTTCTAATAATTAAAAAAAAATTTGACATCATAATAATTTTACTTACCTTAAGCGCTTAAATGTTTTTTTATTCGATTGTTTATTTTAAGACGCGAAAAACCGTGAAAGATCGAAATGTGAAAAAAGTTAAAAAATTGATTTGTATTCATGCGACAGAAAATTTGCAAATCTTTAAAATAATTAAAAAATATATTAAAATAATAGTTAAAAATATAAAATCAGATTATTAAAAAATAATAAATTAAAAATTTATCTTATCCTAATAATAATTGTAAATAATATTAAAATAATTATAAAAAGTTAAAAGAATAATATTAAAATAATAAATAAATTTATCAATGATAAATATAATTTTAAATTTTTATTTATTTCCGTTCACACTCCTTTGAACCAAATAAGCTTATTTTTTATTATTTTTTTCTTTTTTTTTTTCTAATAAACTCTTTTATCCAAACGAAATATTAAAAATAAATCATTTTCAATAAAAAACATGTAATTTGTTTAGAAAAAGTAAGTATTTTCTATATTGATCTAAAAATTGAATTTAGAAATAACGATAGAAAATAGGATTTTGATAGAAAATAGAAGAAAAGAAGATTGGAGTGTTGAGAAATATGAAGAGATAATGGAAATGGTTATGGATAATAGAATGTATATGATCACGTGATGCATATGGCGTTAGGTGAAGCCATAGAAAAATCTCTCTATAAATTCCTTTCATGGCTTTCTCTCACCACACAAGCTTCAAGCTTCTTCTTCTTCTTCTTCTTGGTGTGTGAAAAGAGTGTGTTCAGAATCTGATAAGGAAAAATGTTGGGTGGAATCTTAAACAAGGGTCATAAGATAAAGGGAACTGTGGTGTTGATGCCCAAGAATGTGTTGGACTTCAACGCCATCACCTCCATTGGTAGCGGCGGTGTTACCGGCGCCGTCGGTGGTATCGTCGGCGGCGTCGCCGGCATAGCTGGCGGAGTAATAGATGCTGCAACTGCCTTCTTAGGGCGTAACGTTTCCATGCAACTGATCAGTGCCACTCAGACTGATGGTTTGTTTGTTAACACTCATTCACTCACTCACTCTAATCATAATCTCTTTTCATTCTCTAACTCATTCAAGTTTCAGAAAATAGCACTGCTATGAACACATTTTTTGCTCATTTTTTTACGATAATTATATTAGAAATCACACTTGTGGTGGTAGTTATTTTACTGTGAGAGTACAGAGAAACAGTAAGATGATTAGGTAGCATAATATGACACCTGGGCTTGAAGAACAATAATTGGGAGAGAGAATATTAAATTGAAGAAAAGTATAGTTCTTGTCATGAATTGGTTGGACTATTAAAATAAACAAGTTCTGTAACTTTTTTCAAAACCTACTGATTTACACACATGATCAATGTTTAACACCCACGTATAATTTATATCACATATTTCATTTTTTTTCTTCTCATAAAAATTACCATCTTAGTATGTCCATTAATCATTTATATATTATATATATATATAAAGATAATTTAAAAATCAACATCAATGATATTCTATATATATTTATTTTCTTAATTTTTTTTAATAATAAAACTGTATAATATTTCATAATAATTGACCCTAATTATAAAAAAAAAAAAGGGAAAAATAAGATGGAAAAGAAACATTTTTTTTATAATAATATAATAAAATAAGAATATGATAATTTTAATTTTATCTAATTTAATGTATTGTATATATATTATTTTACTTATGCAATTATTAAAATATTTTTCTTTTAAATTACTATGCAAATATTCTTTTAAAAAAAATATTATAATATTTATTATTTAGTTATTAATATATTTTAAATTTATATGTAAAAAATATTATAAATAAATATAAGATAATATTATTTTTGTAATATATATATATATATAAACATATTATAAATTAATACATATATTACTATTTTTCATATATAAATTTTATATACATTATAAAAATAAATTTATTTATTTATAAAATATTTTTATAAATTTTTTATAGAAAAAAATTAATTATTTATTAAATATATTTTACATATTTTTTTATGAAAATTTTTTCATAAATTTATTCGTGAAAAATTTTTTTATTGATTTGTTTGTGAAAAATTTTTTTATTGATTTGTTTGTGAAAAATTTTTCATAAAACTTTTTTATAAAAAATTAATTTTTTATTAATCTTTTACCTACAAATTTATAATAATAAAAAATTTGTAATAAATTTATAAAAAAATTAATATTTCTCGTATTATCCGTAAATTTGCTTCATAAAAAAAATATAATTTTTTTTTATATAATATTGTAAACAATTATATTATATTTATTTTAAAAAATATACAATAATATATATATATATATATATATATATATATATTATCATCTCGTTCCTTCATACTTTAGTTTACTTTGAGACAAGAAATATTATATGAGCATGATAAAATAAGAGAAAGAATAATGTCATCATATTACATTATTTTGATGAAACAAACAACTCATGACAAAAAGATTGCCTTCAATGTACACTATTTATGGAAGAGTATTGTTGGATGACACACCCATCTTTTCTTGAAGGATTAATGGAATTTAACTTGCATGGTTTTTGCAGGTGGAAAAGGGAAAGTTGGAAAGGAAACGTTTTTGAATAGTCATCTTCCCACCTTACCAACCTTGGGAGCAAGACAGGAAGCATTCAGTATTTACTTTGATTGGGATACTAATTTTGGAATTCCAGGAGCATTTTACATAAAAAACTTTAAGACTGATGAGTTTTTCCTCGTCAGTGTAACTCTCGAGGACATTCCAAACCATGGATCACTTTACTTTGTCTGTAACTCCTGGGTTTATAACTCCAAAAGTTACAAAAAGGATCGCATTTTCTTTGTCAATGATGTAAGTTCTTTTGTTCTAATGTGTAAAAAAAATTTCCCAGTTATTTTTTCAAACATAGTCAACTCTTTTTTCTGTTTAACTCTTTAAATGAGAAAATTCATGAAATGTATGACAGACATATCTTCCCAGTGCAACACCAGCTCCACTAGTTAAGTACAGAGAAGAAGAATTGGAGACTTTAAGAGGAGATGGAACAGGGAAACGCAAGGAATTTGATAGGATCTATGATTATGATATTTATAATGATTTGGGAAATCCTGATGGTGGTGATCCTCGTCCAATCATTGGAGGCTCTAGCAACTATCCATACCCTCGCAGGGTTAGAAGCGGTAGAGACAAGACCAAGAAAGGTTAGACTTTTATTTTTAATTAAAGAATAAAGTTGTAAAATTTATAGTATGGTGGACAAATAAGGATTTCTGCTTGGTCAAGGTATATAAATTTTTGCATTTCTGTTCATGAAATTGGATCATGTTATGATTATCTTTTTATATTTTTTTACTGTGGGTTGATTTGTGACAGATCCCAACAGTGAGAAACCGGGTGAGATCTATGTTCCACGAGATGAAAATTTTGGTCACTTGAAGTCATCGGATTTCCTTACATACGGGATAAAATCCTTATCTCAGAGTGTGATTCCTTTGTTAAAATCTGCAATTTTTGATTTAAGGGTCACATCAAGTGAGTTTGATAGCTTTGATGATGTGCGTAGTCTCCATGAGGGTGGAATTAAGCTGCCAACAGATATATTGAGCCAAATTAGCCCCTTACCAGTCCTCAAGGAAATCTTCCGCACTGATGGTGAAAACGTCCTTCAATTTCCACCACCTCATGTAATCAGAGGTACCTTAATTATACATCTTGATTAGAATAAGTTAAGCATATCAGTATTTGTTGAATTAATAATTTGACAAATATCTTTGTTATGCTTTCAACAGTTAGCAAGTCTGCATGGATGACTGATGATGAATTTGCAAGAGAGGTGGTTGCTGGTGTAAATCCGAATGTAATTCGTCGTCTAGAAGTAAGTCTAAATGTTTTGTTATTAACGTCACTATTTGAGTATCTGTCATCTTTCCTCATATCTTTCTTTAATAATGGCAGGAATTCCCACCTAAAAGCACACTTGATCCGTCAATCTATGGTGATCAAACTAGTACCATAACAAAAGAACAGTTGGAGATTAACATTGGAATCACAGTAGAAGAGGTAATGATACACATTTTTTACTACAAAACATCATTGAACTTCTATCTATCATGACTTTTGCTATATTCTCTTATATTGATGAACATGTAAGAAAAGTCAATATTTAATAATTTGAGATTCAGAAATTAAGAAATTGAGTCACTGAAATTAAAATTTGTGGAACAGGCAATTAGTACAAACAGATTATTCATACTAAATTACCATGATGCATTCTACCCATATTTGACGAGGATAAACAGCCTACCAACTGCAAAAGCTTATGCCACAAGGACAATCCTATTCTTGAAAGATGATGGATCTTTAAAGCCAGTTGTTATCGAATTAAGCAAGCCACATCCTGATGGAGACAATTTAGGTGCTGTGAGTAAAGTCGTGTTGCCTGCAACTGAAGGTGTTGACAGTGTAATTTGGCTGTTGGCCAAAGCTCATGTAGTTGTGAATGACTCTGGCTATCATCAACTCATAAGTCATTGGTGAGAACTTCCTTTGCATATTTGGTCCATGTGCACTGTATAGTGTAATTGTATATGAATTTATTGTTGATATGTTTTTTTTCTTCTTGGGGTTACAGGTTAAATACTCATGCTGTGGTAGAGCCATTTGCAATAGCAACAAACAGGCATCTTAGTGTGCTTCACCCTATTTATAAACTTCTTTATCCTCACTACCGTGACACCATAAACATCAATGGCCTTGCTAGGCAATCCCTGATCAATGCAGGTGGCATTATTGAGCAAACATTTTTGCCTGGAAAGTACTCTATTGAGCTTTCTTCAGTTGTTTACAAGAATTGGGTTTTCACTGACCAAGCATTACCAGCTGATCTCGTGAAGAGGTAATATTCATAAAATATACTTCACTAAAAAGAGATATGTGGAATTTTAGTTACAAAGAAGTCATTAAACATAGAGTTTAATTTTTATGTATTGTTTAATATAAAAAAGAAACTGTACTGTCATTGGTGATTGGATGACTTTGTGAGCTCTGAAATATGTGTTTTTTAATAGAAACATGAATTATTTCAGTTATGGGACTACAAAAACAAAAAATTCCCTCAATGAAAATGGAGAGAAGCTAGTAGAATTTTTTAATAACATTTTATTTTGTTGCTTGAATCAGGGGATTAGCAGTTGAGGATCCCTCTGCTCCTCATGGTCTTCGCCTCTTGATAGAGGACTACCCTTATGCTGTTGATGGACTAGAAATATGGGATGCTATTAAGACCTGGGTCCAAGATTATGTCTCCTTGTATTACCCAACAGATGCAGCAGTTACAAAAGATACTGAACTACAAGCTTGGTGGAAGGAAGTTGTACAGAAGGGTCATGGTGACTTAAAAGATAAGCCATGGTGGCCTAAAATGCAAACTGCTGAAGATCTCATTAAATCTTGCTCTATTATCATTTGGACAGCTTCTGCTCTTCATGCTGCTGTTAATTTTGGACAATATCCTTATGGAGGTTATATAGTGAACCGTCCAACTATCAGCAGAAGATTTATCCCAGAACCAGGAACCAAAGAATATGATGAGATGGTAACGAATCCTCAAAAGGCTTATCTGAGAACAATCACACCTAAGTACGAGACCCTTATTGACATTTCAGTGATAGAGATATTGTCAAGGCATGCTTCTGATGAGGTCTACCTTGGGGAGAGGGATAATCCAAATTGGACAACTGATTCAAAGGCACTACAAGCTTTCAAAAAGTTTGGAAGCAAACTGACAGAAATTGAAGGAAAGATCACTGCAAGGAACAATGATCCAAGTCTTAAAAACCGAGTTGGGCCAGTTCAGTTGCCATACACATTACTCCTTCGTTCAAGTGAGGAAGGGATGACTTTCAGAGGAATTCCCAATAGTATCTCTATCTAAAAGGAATGTGTGATCTCCTTATCTATTATGCTTTTGAATAAGATAGACAATGCAAGCCTGTGTGAAATTATTGTCTATTTGTATGCAGTATGTTGCTCTCATTCAGATGGAGTGTTATAAGAGTGTTTTACTACCACTTTGTATTTACTTCATCTTATCTTTATCAGTAATAATTTTGACAATTTTCAGATATTTCTTTGTACTAAATGAAAATAAATCTTTGCTCACCACTATCTTGGAAGTAGTAAACTAACTGTTTGACACAAAATTTGTTGGTTGAGACTTCTCATATACTATCAGTTCAGAACATATAATTACACAAAGTATAAAGTCGATTATTCTAAAAGGACCATATTGAATTCATAACATTCTTGCTATCACTTCTTTATCGCAAACAAAAAATAAAAATTTATAAATCTTCCTAACAATATACCATATAAAAAAAGCACATGCACACTAAAGTCTCAGAAACACACATGACCAAGAACACCCTTAGCAATAATAAATTTACTAACGTGTGAAATCATTTAAGAGTTTTTATATTAGTGAGCCAATTAACAAATAATTATTTATTAGTAATGATTATATGTTTTTCTTTCTGTATATAAACCTTTTGTTTTATATCTTTGCATGTGTGATTAAATAGAAAAAGACAATTACGAACGTCCAAACTCAAATAAAAGGAAAACAATAAAAAACTAATTGAATGACAAGAAAGAAGATTATATTTGAATATACAAGAAGGAAGAAAAAAATATAATCAAGTGTGGATAAAACGTGTTGCATATGTAGTTGGTGGCCATATAAAATAGTCTGCATACCTCATATTAAAATGGTGTTTATGCTTCTCCCTTCTCATGTCCTCTCTATAAATACCTTTTCTTGGCCTCCTCACAACACACAACTAAGCTTCAAGCTTCTCCTCCTTCTTTGCCAAAAGAATAACAATATTATACAGTGTTGATATAGTAGCAAATTAAGATGTTTATCTTTAATAACAAGGATAAGATAAAGGGCACTGTGGTGTTGATGCCCAAGAATGTGTTGGACTTCAACGCCCTAACTTCTGTTGGTAGTGGGAGTGTTACTGACACTGTCACAGATTTCTTTGGCACTATCATCGACATAACTGGTGGAGCAATTGATGCTGCAACTTCATTCTTAGGCCGTAATGTTTCCTTGCAATTGATCAGTGCTACTAAGTCTGACGGTTTGTTCTCATCTTACCAACTACACTATTTTCTATCATAAGTTTTTTCACAAACTTAAACTAGTTTCTAATTAATTGCAAATACAATTATAATAATATGCAGTACCTAAATTAAACTTATTAATTAAAATCTCTGATGTATGAACATATCTCATCCAGCTCTTGCTGTTCTTAAAATACTATATATCTTCTTTTGTCTTTTCTGCACTGAAACCTCAATAATGCAAGCAATCACTTGTTTAACCTTTGTCTGCATTCAATATACACAGTTAATTAAATGTTTGTTTGATTACTTGTTGTACTCTTGTACTATTATAATTTTGATAACGCTATTCTTAGACAAGTTAAAAACTATTTTAGTTAACTTGAACCTGAAAGTTGACTTTACAAGGATGGAAAAAGATGAAAGAGGGAAACAAAGTTCATTGTAAGAGTCATAAGTTCACAATTTATGTTCCGACATACGTACTAAGTGGGACATATCTTAAGTTATTTAACTTATTTTAAACGGTTAAAATAACTAAACATTTGCAACAAGTGTGGCTAACGTAGTATTTTATTTCAGCGACAGCTATACATTTGTAAATTATTTGTTTGAAATGATTCATGCTAAAGTGTCACCTTTTTTTTAATATTATTGTTTGATTGCAATCTAAAGTACTAATCTTTTTTAATTATTATAATCATTTTTCATTTTATGTGTATGTTTTTTGCAGGTAGTGGAAATGGGAAACTTGGAAAGGAAGCCTATTTGGATAGTCGTATTCCCTCGTTACCAACGTTGGGAGACAGGCAGGGTGCATTCAATGTTTCCTTTGAATGGGATGAGAATTTTGGAATTCCAGGAGCATTTTACATCAAAAACTTTAGGACTGATGAGTTTTTCCTCGTCAGTGTCACTCTTGAGGACATTCCAAACCATGGAACCATTCACTTTGTTTGTAACTCATGGATTTATAACTTCAACAACAGTAAGAAAAGGAATCGCATTTTCTTTGTCAATGATGTAAGCTTTTATTTTTCGGATGAACAATTTCTGATTTCCAACTATGGTCTTGATCATTTTTATTTTTCCTTCTATAAATGAGAAATTAAGTCATGAAATATATTGTAGACATATCTTCCAAGTGCAACACCAGCTCCACTACTCAAGTATAGAAAAGAAGAATTGGAGGCTCTTAGAGGAGATGGAACAGGGAAACGCCAGGAATATGATAGAATCTATGATTATGACGTGTATAATGATCTGGGAAATCCAGATGGTGGTGACCCTCGTCCAATCCTTGGAGGATCTACCATCTATCCTTACCCTCGTAGGGTTAGATCTGGTAGAGACAGAACCAGGACAGGTTAGACTTTTTTTGGTTATATCATATTCATTTATTTTGTTACTGATATTTTATCATGATATAATCATTTGTAATATGATTGTTTAATATATATATATATATATACACATATATGAGAGCATAGTTCCAATGATATAAAATGAAATTGGTTAACTCATTTTTGATAGACCTTACAATACCACAGGATCTAAGAAATTTAACAAGGTTTCTTTCTAAATATCCTATACTAATGGATCTATACTTTGTTTAAATAGAAGTATACTCCAATGGGTAATGTTTGATAAGCACCAACGTGAAAAAGTTGTAAAATTTGATATGATTTAAAGATATAAGGACTTAATGTTCTAATGGTTGGTTGATAACAGATCCCAACAGTGAGAAACCAGGCGAGATATATGTTCCAAGAGATGAAAATTTTGGTCACTTGAAGTCATCAGATTTCCTTACATATGGAATAAAATCCTTATCTCAGGATGTGCTACCTGTGTTAAAATCTGCAATTTTTGAATTAAAGGTCACATCTAGTGAGTTTAATAACTTCGACGATGTGCGTAGTCTCTATGAGGGTGGAATTAAGCTGCCAACAGATATATTGAGCCAGATTAGCCCCTTACCTGCCCTCAAGGAAATCTTCCGCACTGATGGTGAAAATTTCCTTCAATTTCCACTGCCTCATGTTATCCAAGGTACTTCATCAAAACCAGCTTAAATATATTAACACTTGTTGAATTAAGTTATTAATCCGATTTCATAAATTTGCTTTTTTATTTGTGCAGTTACAAGGTCTGAATGGATGACAGATGCAGAATTTGCAAGAGAAGTAATTGGTGGTGTAAATCCAAATGTAGTTCGTCTTCTTCAAGTAAGTATATATAGTTTAATATTAAGCCATGTGAATTTTGATGTTAATATTAAAATGTTGATGATACCTTTGTGTAATTATTTCTGTCATCTTTCCTTACATCATCTTTTAATCATGGAAGGAATTCCCACCAAAAAGTTCGCTTGATCCCTCTCTCTATGGTGATCAAACCAGTACAATAACAAAAGAACAGTTGGAGATTAACATGGGTGGGGTCACAGTAGATGAGGTAATGATATAAATTTTTCACTAAAATATCATTTTTTATAGCTAGCATGACTTTTGCTATATTCTTGTATAATTTCTTTTCAATAATTCTTTTTAGTGTAGAGGCACTTGAAGCCATATTAGGTTTGTAATCCGAAGTTATGAAACAAAGTGATCACTGAAATTTAATTTTGCGGAACACAGGCACTTGGTGCAAAGAGATTGTTCATATTAGATTATCAAGATGCATTCTTTCCATATTTGACGAGGATAAATAGCCTACCTATTGCAAGAGCTTATGCCACCAGAACAATCCTATTCTTGAAAGATGATGGCACTTTGAAGCCTCTTGCTATCGAATTAAGCAAGCCTCATCCAGGTGGCGATAATTTAGGTCCTGTGAGCAAAGTGGTGTTGCCTGCAATTGAGGGTGTTGATAGCACAATTTGGTTAATGGCTAAGGCTCATGTAATAGTAAATGACTCTGGTTATCATCAGCTCATGAGTCATTGGTAAGAACTTCTCTAGCAATATTTAGTTCACACACACACACACACACACATATATATATATATATATATATATATATATATGAATTTATTACTGATATTTTTGTTTTCTTTTTGGGGTTACAGGTTAAATACTCATGCAGTGATGGAGCCATTTGCCATAGCAACAAACAGACATCTCAGTGTGCTTCACCCCATTTATAAACTTCTCCAACCTCACTACCGTGATACCATAAATATCAATGCACTTGCTAGGCAATCTTTGATTAATGCAGGGGGCATTATTGAGCAATCATTTTTGCCCGGAAAGTACTCTATGGAGATGTCTTCAATCGTTTACAAGAACTGGGTTTTTACTGACCAAGCATTGCCAGCAGATCTCATCAAGAGGTATCTATAGTAAAAGTCAATCATTCTTTTAAACTATTGCATCTTTATATATATAATTTAAAATAGGTACTATAAAAATCAACCAATTTATCATATATTATGCTGCTATTTAGTCTTAGAAGATATTGAGATCTGAAATGTATTCTTTTAATAGAAACATCAACTTTTCTAGTTATGGAACAGCAAAAACAAAATTTTCTCTGTGGCAGAAACTGAGAGGCTTATTTAATTTGTAATAACATTTTATTATTGCTTGATTCAGAGGATTGGCAGTTGAGGATCCATCTGCTCCCCATGGACTTCGTCTTGTGATTGAGGACTATCCTTATGCTGTTGATGGACTAGAAATATGGGATGCTATTAAGTCATGGGTGCAAGAGTATGTTTCCTTTTATTACCCAACAGATGCTGCAATTCAACAAGATACTGAACTCCAAGCATGGTGGAAGGAAGCTGTAGAGAAGGGTCATGCTGACTTAAAAGATAAGCCTTGGTGGCCTAAAATGCAGACTATTGAAGATCTCATTAAATCATCCTCCATTATCATATGGACTGCTTCTGCTCTCCATGCAGCTGTTAATTTTGGACAATATCCTTATGGAGGCTATATCCTCAACCGTCCAACTCTCAGCAGAAGATTTATCCCAGAACCAGGAACCAAAGAATATGATGAGATGGTGACCGATTTTCAAAAAGCTTATCTGAAAACAATCACACCTAAATTCGAGACCCTTATTGACCTCTCAGTGATAGAGATATTGTCAAGGCATGCTTCTGATGAGGTCTACCTTGGACAGAGGGATAATCCAAACTGGACAACTGATTCAAAGGCATTAGAAGCCTTCAAAAGGTTTGGAAACAAACTCACTGAAATTGAGGGGAAAATCACTGCAAGGAACAGTGATCCAAGTCTGAGAAACCGATATGGACCCGTTCAACTTCCATATACATTACTCTATCGTTCAAGTGAGGAAGGGTTGACTTTCAAGGGAATTCCCAACAGTATCTCTATATAAAGGAGTGTGCTTTCTTTATCCACATGTATCATAGTACTTCCGAATAACATGGCTATGTGCTTGTCTGTGAGTAATTACTGCATGTATGTCTGCACTTTGTATTTGGATGCTCTCAGTTTGCATATAATAAGGAGTGTTTTGACTGTCACTTGTTTAGTTCCTTATGTTTACCACCAAATATTGCAGAACCAGAATTCATGCATGCATAAAACTAAAATCTTTCAATATGGCTTTCAAATTTAACAATGCTGATATACTTTGACAGCATTATGAATGAAAAGAATTAGAAAAAATTGGTGAAAAGAAAATAAAAATACAAATAATTTAATAAAAAAGGTAAAACTGTAAATTATGTCGAAGTATGAGTTAAGAAATGAATGCAAAACATTTATAATATATGTAACATATTAAAGCACTTTAATGCATTGCTGAAGGGACATCTTGTTCATTTCTTTGCTTTCAACAAATCAAAATTGTCTTCAACTTTGAGTTTCACGATGACATTGACACTAATTAACCCTATTTGTCGCATTTCATAATAGAAGAAAAATGTGACCTTTCATCAGAGTAAGTAAGTAAAGCTAAGGCCAATAAAAATAGGATGAGTAAACAATTCAAATACTTAAATTTAATTTATAACTATATTAATTTAAATTAGTTTAAGTATATTTTAATGGGTTTGTTTTAAATTTATATTTATATTTTTAAATTTTATGTTTAATTAACTAAATTTGGATTGGATTTTCTTTTTGTTTTGAAATATCTAAAATTAATATTTATCTAAAAAAAATATTTGATCAAGATAATTTTTTATTGATTTTTTATTCCATCAAGAAAGTACTCCTTTGATTTTAATCATGGTTGGATGTATTATTCAGACATCTTTGTTTCAATTTTAGCCAAGATATCCTCAATTTTAATAGATTTGAATAAATATTAAGTGTTAATCAATGGTAAAGTATATTTTAATATTTAGATAAAATTTAAATATATTATTTTAATTCAAATTTTTAAATATACATTTAAATGATAAAACTGTAAGGTGGAGTAATCTTTAATATCAGTTAAAAATTTAAATTAAAATAATATATTTACATTTTATAAAGATGAAACAATTACGAAAAGTTTTATAAAATTATTGTAACATATTATTTATTTTATGAGAATTAAAAATATTTTTTTTAAAATATAAAACTATATTATACACATATTATTATTTAATTTTTCTGGTTAAATTTTTGTTTATCACGTAAATAATTATTAATACAAGTTAAAAAATTAAATTACAAAAATTTTTAAAGAATATTTTAATATATTCAATATTTTATAGGAAAAAATATTATATCTATTAATTTAAGTAAAATTAAATTAAATTTTATGAATATAATCATCTCGATTATAATAATTTAATAACTAAATTTATAATTATATTAATTAATGTTTATAATTTTATTTTTAATAAGTTTTAAAATCATTTAATAACTAACTTTTTAACTATAATTAAGTAAAACTATTCATATTATTAACCGCGAAATAGGAAGTTTTTCATGAACTCGTAACTCACGTGTTAATTATATAACTCATATTATTAATATAAGTTTTGCATATCAAGGAAAATATTAATTATATAATGACAGGTACTACAATGTTCTATCTTGCTTTATTTATTGCAAAACAATCATGAATTAAAACAATAAATTATTACCATCTCTCAAATATATTTAATGCTCAAACCTAACCCACCAACCCACGACACGTGGAGAGGGATAATAATAATAATTACTTTAACAAAAATTATATTTTCATTTTTATTTTTATTTTAAGATATTTGTATGTCTAATTCAATTTTTTATTAAATATTTATTTTTAATTAATATAAGATGTTTAATAATAGATAGTTTAATAATAAATAATTTGATAACAAATAATTTTATAAATCATTAATGATAAAATTAATTTATAAAATAAAATTTACACTTTTTTATATAACTTGATTTAGATAATATAAAATTAAGAAAATATAGTACAACAAATATAAATATGATATCTTCATGTTGTAAGAATATATTGAAATATATTATTATTTTTAATAAGTTTTTTATATTTTTTAAAGATCTAGATAATATAATCAATGCAAACATTTTCTTTTACATGCTCATTTTAAAAAGAAAAAAATCATCACTTACTTTGACACGTTTCAATCTGAAACGAAACAAAAATAAAATGTCCTTTTAGAGCTTCTATGACAGGATTCGTTTGTCGCTTTCTGATCTTAGTGAATTATTTTTAGACTTTTATATTAAAAAAAGTAAAAGTGAAACGTAGTGATAATTATAGATGGCATTAAATATCTTGTTAATCATTCTATATTTAAATAGCAGAAATGGAAAGAAAAGGGTCCCATAAATTCATTTTTACTTTCTTTTTTCAATTCAACAAGGAAAGGACGTGGATTGAATAAGTTATTTATTATTTTTTAACACTCCAACATTATAATTTATATTTTTTAATACGTGCTTTGGGTCACATGTTGAGCATTTTATCTAATACTAGTGATTATAGATTGAGTTTGAACTTAATTAACAATAAACAATGTAACCACTATAAATAGAAAATGAATCTTTTGATGACAGAAGATTGTGCTTATTATTTTATTACAAGACTCAATTTTTGAAGTGTTTATATTTTTTTTAAGTCAAATGTCTAAGAAAACAATATATCAGTTAAAAAAAGTGTGGTTTCTTCGACATAATTATGATTATGATAATTGTCGTTGTCATAATTATGAGTATAGTTGTTGTTGCAAGAAAGAACCAAAGTAATGAAAATTTGTACTATAGATCGATCATAGACAAATTTGGTTCATATTTTATTTCATGTCACGTACATACAGCTAGGTTAGATTTGAAACTCTTAAATATTGTATATTTTTTGGGTCATTCACCAAAAATTATATATTCTTGTGGGGTACAAAAAATATTGGATAATTAAATTTATTATTATCATTAGGTATATTAAAATGTTCACTATGATAAGAAATATTATTTTTCTGTGTTGCTTCGATGGCCACGTCCAACTCTTCCAAAAAAAAATCAGAATACATATCTCGATACCATATTGTATTATTTGACTGATTTTCTTATATAAAAAAATAAAAGATACTATTATTTTAAATAAATAAAAAATTATTATTATTACGTACTCATTGTTTATGGATAAGATATGCCAACAAAACGACGTGGAAACGTATTAGAATTTTAATATATTATATTAATAAATAAAATAATAATATATATTATAAAAGTCTCATTAATTTAAAAATAAAAATAATTATAAAATATAAAAAAAATTTAATTAATTTTGAGAATAATTAAATTTATAATTATTTTTTATATAATATCATATTAATAATATTATTAAATTTAAATTTAATTAATTATTAATATTTTAAATTTTAATTAATAAGTCATTAAATTGAATTATTTTTTAATAAATTATAATTCTTTTTATATAATTTAAAAAAAAATTTAATTATTAATAAGTTAACATAATAAATAAAATAAAAATATTTTAGATATATATTTTTTTCCAAAAAATATATGTGTAACACCCATTAATGGTTAAACACATCATAATTACAGCGCACTGTTTAATGTAGATTAACACTAACTATGAACACAGAATATAAATATAATATATTCAAGAGTGTTACCAATAAAATTAAATTATAATATATTAAAAATTACAAATTTTATAAATCAATTTTATATTTATTTTATTTTATGAATGGATTATAAAATCAAATTATAATATATTAAAAACTACAAATTTTATAAATTAATTTTATATTAATTTTATTTTATAAATTGATTATATAAAAATAAATTAAATATAAAATTTATTTATAATATATAAAAAAATTAAATTTAAGTAATTTTCTTTTAATATTATATTAGTAAAAAATCAATAAATGTATAAAAAAATACGACGTTGAAATTAAAATTATAAAAACGTTATTAAAAGATTACGTAATAAGATATGAAATTTAATTTGAAGAAATATGAATGATTAAAAAATTTTAGAGAAAGTGTGAATTTACATGTGAATGGGACGTGGAAAGAAGATAAGGTAATGATAGAAGCTACCTTTCTTCGATCCAGACACTGTTTATTTAGCTTATGTGGCTAACTCGTAGAGGACCATTTTCTTTTCACCTTCACATTCATCACTGAAGTTGAAAACATGTTCATCACAAATTTCAAAACACCAATTAATAAACAAATGCGAATGCATTGAATTAACCTCTTTTCACCACCAAATCTTCACTATTTTTTACCAAACCCCACTTATGATTGAATTCTTCAAGATTCTTTCCCCAAAACTATGTCTAGTTACTTCTAAAAACTTTTATTTAGATATTTATTTAAAATAAAATTTACAGAAAAAATCTTGATAATTGAATAATAGTTGATTTTATAGATTTATGTTTTTGTTTAAATTTATTGAATTAAAGATATTTTTAAATGAAAAGAATACGACAATCATAAGATTTTGTTGATAACTTTCTTGCTAATTGCTACGGATTAAATATATATATTTGATTTCATATGAATATGTAATTATATTCAAATTAAGCTTATTTTAAATAATTTATACTTTTTCACATTTATATTTTCATATTTAAAATGTGATTATGATGTTTCAAACATCAACCAACGTCATTCAATTTGAGATAAAGTAATTACTTTTATTTTAGTTCTGAAAATTCCAAAAAAATCTATATTAAAAACAAAACTCAATGCTAAAAAAAGTCATTGGTGGTCCCTTATTCTTCTGTTTTGTATGAAAAAACAAATTACAAAAGGACAAATTCAAAGAATATTATATATTTTTATTTTCTACATTGCTTTATTTTAAAGTACTTTTCTAAGGTTAACATATTTCATTTTCTCCAGTTTCCTTCTAGACAGAACATTTACTTAATTATTAGGGTTTAGACAACTGTTTGTCTCGTGGAATTTACTTAACATTTTTTAAATTGTCATATTCACCAACTTTGATCTCATCTTAAAAACAACATTATCTTGATGCAATAAAATATCAAAAATCAGTCACATCCACAACCATAAAGAGATTTTGTCGATTAATTTTGTCCAAAAAAATATATATCATCACACCAATATTAGTCGACAGCTTTTAACTAGAAACTCTAATAATATTAAAAGATAATTTAATAAATTTAATAATTTTATTATAATAAAATTTAATATTATATTATATTAAAAATAAATTTTAAATTTAACTCATTTTTATAAAATTAATTTTATATATAAGATTTACATAGGTTTAACAATTTTTTTTATAATAATCTATATTAGTAGTATAATAATAGTAGATTTAAATCTAGCTCAATTTTACAAAACCGGTTTAATAAAATGAGATTTGGATAGTTTGATAGAAGTGATCCAATATCGGTCTGAGAAATTTTATTAAGTAATCCAATAATGGTTCGAGAATCTCGTTAGAATTGGTTCTAATACCATAATAATAATAAATTTAAGTCTAACTCAGTCTCATAAAACCGGGCTCAATAAAATAAGGTTTGTACTATTATATAAATTTTAATTTAACCTTGTCTCTAATCGATCTCCAACAATCTATAAATTAATTTATCATAAATATAATTATACATGTAAAAATGGATATTTATATATTATTTATTTTCTCTATTCTTTGCAATAATTATTATATTTCGGTGATGGATGATGATATGTGTTGGACGTGTTCTCGAACTGGTTTTGCATGGACCACCAAAGATCGCGGTGACTCATTCAATGTGTCGAGACATAGTTTATGCAAAAAAAAAGTGTTGTTGTGATTTCAGAATTGAGACACCGTTGATGCTATGATTGAATAGATCATTATCTTATTATATTATTGTGATTGAGACTTTTATCATCTTATATTCATCTCGTGCAACACGATCACCATTTTTTAATTCTTTAAAATGCAGAATATTTTCGTGGATGAGTTTCTTCTTTTTAATGAGCATTCACGAAATTTTTTCAAAGCTTTTCCCAATAAATATTACTAAAAGTTCATTGAAATCCTATAATATATAAGTCTTGAATTAAACTTAAATCCGCATTTTAATAAATTAAAATTATTTATGGATAAATTATGTATTTATTAATAATGTAAAAGTCTTAGTGGGTATTTTTATTATTATTATTTAATCACAGTTAAAATATCTTTTTAAAATACACTTAGAGAATTATATTGAAAAACCAACTCAGATTCTGTATGTAAAGTATCATTCATGGAACTTGAACCCTCGTAATCATATTAACTTATTTAAAAGTTATATTAAAATGAAAAAAAAAAAAAAAACTGTTCAATTAGCTGCATGGTAGCTTTTTAAAATTTTGAAAAAATATTTGTATAAAGACAAACAAATTAAGTTCAATAATCCATATAGTTCTATTTTTAAAATTTATGATTACTTTTTGGAACATGCTTGCAAATTAAGTCTATATATTACAAAATTAAGAAAATTAAGTTGTTTTTAGGCACATAATTATTATAAAAATTAATAAATAGAAACTGATTTAGAAACTGAAAAATTAGTCTATATAAAATCTGTTTTGATAAGAAACAATTGTTTAAATTAATCCCTGATGGTTGTTTAGTAATTTAGTAACTGATTATTTTGTCTCTAATAAAATAATATGATTATAAACCAAATTTTCATAATTATATTTTGCATTATAGATTGATCTCTAATAAAAATTTATGGAATTGACCTAATTATCTAATTATGAGAGGAATGGTGTATAAAAAGGAATTTTGAGAGTAAAATATGTACTGTTAATCAATGTTCAGCCCTTTTGATTCATTAAAATAAGTTTTAAGTCCTTTTGTAAATTGTCTAGTTAATTTTATATTTTAACTTAGATAGTTGATGTGAAATATTACGAAATTAAACTAAACTCGTACCAATCTTATTATAAAGAAAACAAAAACTTATTTTAAATTATTATTTATTTTGTGATTTATGTCAATTAATAAATAAGTATAACATTTATGCAAATTTTCTGTCTACATAATTTTTATTGTACAATTACTTAGTCTTTGAATGAATTAAATTATTTAAAATTTTTAAAAGGTTTAATCCTTACATGATTGAATAATTACTTAGCTACTTACAAACAAGTTAAATGATTTAAAAAATATTAGACAAATAAGTAAGTGAACTAAGAGAATGAAATAACTTTTAAAAGTTTATCATATATTTTTAAATAATTTTTAAATGCTGATAAGTTTATTTTAGTCTATTAATTTGATATTTTTTTAAAAGAAATCATATTTAAATAATTTTAAAAATATAATGACGATGAATTACAATTTTACATATTATGTTTACACAAGAAGCTATGTATATAAGTAAATAAAATAAAATTAATAATTATATACAATTGATTGATGTTCGAATAGAATAGAATGTTAAGTAATTTTTTGTTATTTCTAAATTATCTTAATTAAAAATAATTTAAACATTGATTATAATTATTTAAAAGACTCCGAATTAATTTCATAACTATCTAAATTAATCTGTAAAATTTATAATTTATTTTACACTTGATATATTAGTTAAATATAATCAATATTATTAGTAGCTTAAAAAAGTTAATCAGTTATATTTTAATAAATATAGTATTTTAACCTATTTTACAAGATTATAAATAAATAATAAATAATAAAATAATATAAGATTTTTTTCAATAATTTTACTATTACCTGTATTATATATTATTTATGAAATATTTACCTACTTAATCATCATAATACAATCCAGAGAATCAAGATATAGTTTACCATGCGGTCGACAAGAAATCTTTGAAATCAGAAAAAAAAAAGAGAGTGAAAATCGCTTTCAAATAATCTTTCCGTAACAATATAAAATCATACTTCTCAGTTTGACACACAATACAACGCCATATTATATATATATATATATATATATATATATATATATTTTATTATTTCAAAAAAAAAAATAATAGGTATTTTCATTCAAAATAAAATTTATCAATTAAACTAAAATTTTTCATTCGAGTTTGAATGTTGTTCAAATTAGAATTTTTCCTTCAAGTTAGAATCAAATAATAAATATAAGATTTATTTTTTGTTGGCAAATATATTATGCTCAAATTAGAAATTTTTACTTCAAGTTTAGGATTTAGGACTGAATCTTTCTCAATAAGAAATTTCTTAACTAGAATAAAAAAAACAAGTATCAAATTTTTGTCAAATATTTCTCATATTTCTAAACCTAAACTCAAATTTAGTAACTTTAACCATTTCAAAACCATCTTACTTTATTTCTCATAAAATTAATATACTTTTCTTTCAAAAACAAATATAAAGATTTAATAATTTATGCAACTATTCAATCAATATCATCAATTTAATAAAAAAAATTACTTCAAAGTAAAAAAATTCAACACAAACAAACACTGATACTTCAAAAATAAGTTTCAACTGAATTATTTCTCAATTTCTCTATATAAATACTTTAATCTATGAAAATTTCAAAATCCTAACTTTAATTCTTTGTTCTACAATTACTATCATTCTCTAAAATAAGAATTGATCTAATTATACTATAATCTATTAAAAAAAACTGATCACATACAAATTCACCAAATATCTAAACCAACATAAATACATTTTTTTACTATAAATCTCACGTACAAGAATAGTAAAATCCTATACAAACATTTAAAAAAAAAAAATCGAACGAGAAAAAGAACTTTAAAAAAAAAAAATCGAACGAGAAAAAGAACTTTAAAAAAAAAAAAATCTAAGGAGATAAAAACTTTCTACTCCTTATTATATTCTACCTAATATATTTAAATCATGAAAAATAAAATAAAAAAATGACTTAAATATTTTAAAAAGAAAGTAGAATAAACTTATAAACAAGTTATAAGAAAAAAAATCTAGATAAAATTAATTTTTAATAAATAAAAAAATAAAATATTTAATTTTTCTATTTATAATCTTTTAAAATTTTAACTAAATTAAATTTTTATCCTCCATAAATTTTAATCTTCTCATCTAATATATCTTAAAACTTTCTGTACTTAAAAGTAATCAGGTTGATCTGTAAATTCTAAGTGGCTTTTGTTTTTGAACCTGAAAGTTGGCCTTTTTTATTTAAAAATAATTTCTAAAAGGTTAAAAACAGAATAAGTAAATAATTGATTATTTGTATGTGTAAAGTTACGTTGAAAGTGTTTGAACTGTGTTTTTTTTTTTGAGTTATGTGTGTTTAAGAGAAAATGAAGTGGAGAAAGGAAAGAGAAAGCTTGTTATTTAATTTTCTTTCCTTTTCATGTATCATTGATAGATAACTTGAGTGATATGTAGTAAAAAAAAAAAGTTACAGATTAAACTTAATTAATATAATTAAATCAATTAAATTATTAAATAATTACCAAATTATTAAAATAAAAATGATCAGAAATTTACAAAAAAAAATAAATATAAAAATAATAAAAAATCGTTATCAAAATATTAAAAATAAAATCAAAATTATATAAAAAAATTGTACAAAATAATTTTTTTATTAATAGTTATAAATTATTCATTGATATTTTAAACTAAATTTAGATATTGTACTTTATTATATTTCACCATTTTTTTTATTTTTTATCAAATAAAATAATTAATTCACTATTTATAACATAACTATTCATTTCACTTAAAATAACTAATCAAATTTTCTCTAACATAAAAATTATTTATTTATTTCTAAATAAAAATTTATAAAAACTTTTAAATATAAATTATTATATGATATAAAACTAGTATTTACTAATAAATTATTATTTATTTAATTAAATATTTAAATATAAGGATAATACCCTATAATACGAGATAATATATTATTCTATTCGTGCGATAATATATTTTAAATTCATGGTTCGAAAACCAAGAAATTAAAATTATACATCACCAGAAAATCTGAGTAAGTAATTATATGAAAAAACACGATGATGATAAAAAATCTGAGTAAGTAATTATATGAAAAAACACGATGATGATATTTTTTTAATAAAAATTACAGAGAATATTAAAATTTTACAAATTATTGGTTTATGATAAATTATTATATATAAATATCTTATATAAAAATGAAACCAATACACGAAAGCCTAATTCCTTCTAACGTGCATGAATTGAATTTTTCTTAAAGGAAATTAAATTAAAATTAGAGAAGAAACTGAATTTTAATATAAAATTATTTGTTCTAATATATGATTTGAGAAGAAAAAAATTAATTATTATAAAAACTTTCTTTCTTATCTTTTGATTGATTTACTTTTTCAACATTTAACACTTGAGAAGGTTTTATTAGAGTTATGAAAATGTATAAATTCTTTTGTTTTTATAATAATATTTTTATGTTGATAATATCATATAAGACATCTCATTTTTGTCTTGACCTGGAAATGTTGATGAACCAAGTTCTTCATCTTCTCTGCTTTGAGACTCAAGGATTTATATCCATGCAAGACCTAAACTCATCCACATAACAAACACAGTACTTCAATGGCATTAAGAATCTTAAGAAGATCACAGAGAATCTAAACTCTAGTTTCAATCATTAAGGCAAAATTGTTACTGACAAAAAAAATCACCCCAATCTTAAATAGAGAAAACACATATATACTTAAACCTTTTGTTCAAGTTGCATTCAAATCAAAAAATACTTATACCAGATTTTATATTTTCTTGAAGAAACTCAATTTTGATTTAAACATGCAGTGTATATTGCAGCACAAGAGTATGTAGATTAAACAAATAGTTGGGCTGGGGATGGAAGATTGCTCTCCATCTTCTCCAATCAGATTGTAATCCAGCCCACCATACTGTGTCAGATAGGGAACACACCATTGGGTATGGGTTTTCACTGTTTTTTTTTCCAGATTTAAACGTTTTGTCCCGTTTAACATAAAGCAAAAGGGGAATCCAAACGAAGGATTAAATTATCAGTGGAGGGTTTTTTTCAGTGTGGAAACATGTTATGGATAATGTTGTAAAATACTAAGTTTATTTTAAACTGTACTTAAGCATAAACCTCTTTTATTAGTATGTTTGAAGAAAACATAAAGACAAAAGAGGTTAATAATAGAGGACACGTACACGTAATAGGACCTTCCTGTTGCCCTAACAGTTAACTACGTAGAAAACATACATATAATATTTTATATACATCACAAGAGGAGTGTGGAAGATCATGTTTTGCACATGCTCTTAAGGTTTTGGACCCTCTCATCTCACCATCTTTTTTGCCCTTATAAATATACTCAGAACTTTGCTCGTCTTTCTCACAAGCCACTTTCTCTTCTTGAGAGAAAAAAAGTGTAACTTTGTTGTTGTTATTGGGTTTAAGAATTGCAGCAAGATGTTTTCAGGAGTGACTGGTCTCATCAACAGGGGGCAGAAGCTGAAAGGAACAGTGGTGTTGATGCGTAAGAATGTGTTGGACATTAATGCCCTGACTTCTGTTCAAAGTCCCACCGGCATCATCGGTGGTGCAATCGGTGTTGTGGGTGGTGCCATTGGCAGCACAGTTGACACTCTCACTTCCTTTTTGGGTCGTTCTGTGGCTCTCAGGTTGATCAGTGCCACTGCTGCTGATGGTAACTAACTTCTTTTCTTATTACTACTTTGGTTTTCTCTGGTTTTTTAATTACTTCATTTGTTATTATTAAAATGTTGAATCTGATTCTATCTGTCAAAGTAATATATAATTCATTTCTGTCTGTATTCAGTCCAACCAAAATCTGAACTTCACTGTCACTGTTGTCACTCAGGAAACAGATAGAAAAGAATGATTCTGTAATCAAGGGATCACATTAAACATTTTAATAATAAAGCAATCAAGATGATGAAAAGAAGAAAATTATGGTTTAGCAGAAAAGAAGCATGCTACATAGTTTTCATATTCCTTTTTAGTATAAATGTAAACAAGGTGACTAATGGTGAAATATTGTCATTTCCTTTTGCTGTAAAAACTTAAGTTAGATGTATTTCTTTAAAAGTGTGAAACTATTCACTAATTTGAGAAAATAATGTTCAATAAATGGAAATTGACACTTGAAATTTTTGTATAGCATCTGGAAAGGGAAAGGTGGGAAAGCAAACATTTTTGGAAGGTATTATTACTTCCATAGCAACCTTGGGAGCTGGCCAGTCTGCATTCGATATTCATTTTGAATGGGACAGTGACATGGGAATTCCTGGAGCATTTTACATCGAGAATTTCATGCAAGTTGAATTCTTCCTTGTCAGTTTGACTCTTGAAGACGTTCCTAACCAAGGAACCATCCACTTTGTTTGCAACTCATGGGTTTACAACGACAAAAAGTACAAATCTGACCGCATTTTCTTTGCCAACAAGGTGAACCCCTCACCTAGTAAACTAGTTAAAAAGTTCAATTTAAATTCTATTTCCCAATACTTGACATCATCTATCAATGAGAAAATCAACCTTTTAAATATAAACAAATACAGGCATACCTTCCAAGTGAAACACCGGGTCCACTGGTGAAGTATAGAGAAGAAGAATTGAATACTTTAAGAGGAGATGGAACAGGAGAGCGCAAAGAACATGAAAGAATCTATGACTATGATGTCTACAATGATTTGGGCGATCCTGACTCCAATGACAGGTTGGCTCGTCCAGTTCTTGGAGGATCCACATTGCCTTATCCTCGCAGGGGAAGAACTGGTAGAAAACCAACTAAGAAAGGTAAGACTTTGTTCTATCCAAGATTCAATGCAGTTATTCAGTTCTCTTCTTTTCAAATGATGGTATGCAATTTTAGCAAAAATGATACAGCAAAACCTGAAGTGGCATTTTTTTAACTCGATAAAGAAAGTTTAAAGTTACCATTTCCCTTACAATCAAGTGTAATTTACAGTGACCTCACAATTATTTTGGGGGGAAAATTAGCCAAACATTACTGTCACTGTTAAACAATATCAATTTGCTTTGCCAGAGTTGAGATGTTGGGCAACACAAACATTATGACTTTTGCTGATATAAAGTTTGAACAGTTACTATTCTTAGTTCTAAAATTACTGTTTTTAATTCTGCTATTACATATCTTAAACAGATCCTAAAAGTGAGAGTCGCAGTGACTCTGTTTATCTTCCAAGGGATGAATCATTCGGTCACTTGAAGTCATCAGATTTCCTTGTTTATATACTTAAATCTGCGTCTCAAAATGTGATACCGCAATTACAATCTGCTCTTAGACTACAATTCAATCAACCTGAGTTTACTAGCTTTGATGACGTGCGTGGACTCTATGATGGTGGAATTAAGTTGCCTACTGATGCACTTAGCAAGCTTAGTCCTATACCATTGTTCACTGAACTCTTCCGTACTGATGGGGAGCAGGTCCTTAAGTTTCCAACACCTAAAGTAATTCAAGGTAGTACATTACAAACATATACATAAACCAATATTGGTATTAATATACTTATGGTAAATTGATGCATAATTTAAAATGTTTCTATTTGGACCAGTGGACCAGTCTGCATGGATGACTGATGAAGAATTTGCAAGAGAGATGATTGCTGGTGTAAATCCTCATATTATTAGAAAACTTCAGGTAAATTTACTACTTTACTGATAAGAAAGTATAAAAAAACTAAACATTTTATCAGAGTTTATTACCTTACCTCATTGCATATTAATTTTTTTGTAGGAGTTCCCACCAAAGAGCAAGCTAGATAGCCAACTCTACGGTGATAACACCAGTACAATTACCAGAGAACACTTGGAGCCTAACTTGGGTGGGCTCACTGTAGAACAGGTAAATACACATTCTTTTCTTTCCTTGTAGAGAGTAACAATAAAGAAATTTTCCCTCCTTCCATCCATCTCTCCAATCTCTAACTCAACAAAAGAAAAAAACATTAAAGAATTTTACTATTCCCTTGCTCTGAATTCAAATTGTTTTATTTGATTGAAATGAGTTACAATGACTAAAATATTTTTGGTTGAATAGGCTATCCAAAACAACAGACTGTTCATACTAGACCACCACGACACACTTATTCCATATTTGAGGCGAATCAACGCAACAGAGACAAAGGCCTATGCTACCAGAACAATCATTTTCTTACAAGATAATGGAACATTAAGGCCATTGGCCATCGAGCTGAGTAAACCACATCCTCAGGGTGATAATTTTGGTCCTATTAGTAATGTTTATCTTCCAGCAAACCAAGGAGTTGAAGCTTCCATTTGGCTACTTGCAAAGGCTTATGTGATCGTAAATGACTCTTGTTATCACCAACTTGTCAGCCATTGGTATAAATTTTGCAAATGAGATTTATACAGTCAAACTCAATTTCTCTATTATGAATTATTCTTAATAGCTTTACATGTATGACAGGTTAAACACTCATGCAGTTGTTGAACCATTCGTCATAGCAACAAACAGGCATCTTAGTGTGGTTCACCCTATTCACAAACTTCTTCTTCCACATTACCGTGACACAATGAACATCAATGCACTTGCAAGGAATGTCTTGGTCAATGCAGAGGGTATTATAGAATCTACGTTCTTGTGGGGAGGCTATTCTTTAGAAATGTCTGCAGTTGTATACAAGGATTGGGTTTTCCCCGAGCAAGCACTTCCTGCTGATCTTATTAAGAGGTAATGCTTACAAGTTATTAGCAAATCTCTAAATTATTTAGATTCTATGTATTCATTACTTGAGATGAGAATAAAAAGTGATCTTAAAAATAACTTTATTATGATGTTAATATTTTTTCTTTGCTTGTTATCTAGAGGTCTGGCTGTTGAGGATTCATCTTCTCCACACGGCCTTCGTCTTCTGATAGAGGACTATCCTTATGCTGCTGATGGACTAGAGATATGGGCTACTATCAAGTCATGGGTGCAAGAATACGTCTTTTTCTACTACAAGTCAGATGCTGCTATTACACAAGATACTGAACTCCAAGCCTTTTGGAAAGAACTTGTACAAGTTGGTCATGGTGACAAGAAAAATGAACCATGGTGGGTAAAAATGCAAACTCGTGAAGAGTTGATTGAATCTTGCACCACACTCATATGGACTGCTTCAGCCCTTCATGCAGCTGTCAATTTTGGACAATATCCATATGGTGGCTATATCCTTAACCGACCAACTCTAAGTAGGCAATTCATGCCTGAGATTGGATCCCCGGAGTATGATGAGCTTGCTAAGAACCCTCAAAAGGTGTACTTGAAAACAATTACAGGGAAGAATGAGGCCCTTAAAGACCTTACTATAATAGAGGTCTTGTCAAGGCATGCTTCTGATGAGTTGTACCTTGGACAGAGAGATGGTGGTGAATTTTGGACTTTTGACAAAGAGCCATTAGAGGCCTTCAAGAGGTTTGGAAAGAGGTTGGCAGAAATTGAGCAAAAGCTCATCCAAAGAAATAATGATGAGACACTGAGGAACCGATATGGTCCAGTGAAAATGCCCTACACATTGCTCTATCCTTCCAGTGAAGAAGGATTGACTTTCAGAGGTATTCCTAACAGCATCTCCATCTAAAGAGGTTTATGGTTATGTTGCAATTTAAATAAAAAGAAAAGGAGTCCAATTCCTTTGTTCCCGTTTATGTTTTCTGTGTGTATGTTTGATGTTCTGCATTAATAAAATTTCTATATTTCTACTTTGTACCATGCTAGATTTACAACTTTCATGTTTGAAAACAGTAATTTATTCACCAAAGTTGTTAAAAAACTACCAATTAAGTCAAATTATGATATTTCCCAAGTTGGCTTTCAGATTTATCCAAAAAGAGAAGTTTTACAGTTCAATTATGCTATACAAAGACATGAGTATATTACACATTCATTTATTATATATCAAACTTGAAGCACAAGGAGTTGTTCAAGATATATCTTCAAGAATATCCTCCATTACAAAATCATATATCATGCATCTGCACTTTCTATTATTATAATCTTAACTTACATATAGTGTTCATGTGTATACATATAAAAGAAAAGTATTAGGAATATGCTCTGTAATATATTTTGTTTTATTAATTGAAATGTATAAACATTTTTTTCCTATGGCTAAATAAGAAAATCTTTGAAATAAGAATTTATATATTTAATGGGGTTTTATTTGACCTGGGTTTTAAATCGCATTAAATACATTACGTGTGGTTGCTCAAACTATCAGAAAAAATCCATAAAAGATCATTTACTATAGGCATGTCCAAAAGAAATTTATATTTTAGGTATATTCATTACTTGGTGATGAATTTTGGACTCTTGAAAAATAGCCATTAGAGGACATCAAGAGGAAGAGAATGGCAGAAATTAAGCAAAAGCTCATCCAAAGGAACAATTATGAGACTCTGAGAAACCATATATGTCCCTGTGAAGATGCTCTATACTTTGCTTTATCCTTCTAGTGAGAAATGATAGACTTGCAGAGAATAATTCTAACTTTGAAAATTCATCCAAACTATATTCTTTTAAGGAAAGAAAGTTATCTCCTACACACGAATGTTTATACCATTTTCAAAAAAAAAATAATTGTATGTGCTGAAAGAAATAAAAGTACTCAAATATTCTTTTATAAACAAAATTGAAGTTCTAATTAGGTTTAATGCAGTGCATGGCTCGTGGCAGTTGCATTGCAATTTTAAATTGAGAAATTGAGAAGCAACTTGTATTCTATCCAATGGAAAATCAATTCAAACATTCACATTGATGTGACACATCAAAGACCATAGAATTGGATCATCTTCTTCATTTATAACTGCCCAGAACTATTATTTTCATTTGTCTTATATACGTTAATGCTATTAAATAGTTGGGTGATAATATACAATTATTGTATCATATTATATTATATTATTAAAAATATTTTTAACTGATGTATATTCACATCTACTTTATCCATCTATATTTTCCTTAATAATTATTACCATGAACCTGTCCTCAAATTTTCATTATTTCAAACTTCATTTTTCAAATATAAAATCCATTCCTTTTGCATGTTATATAAAAGATATATATTATTAATTAGTAGAGAAATAATTGTAAGATGAAATATATATAGAAATGATAATGACTAAACTATGAATGAAATTACAAATTGAGTTTATATTTTAAAAAGAGTTATAAAAGTTTACTTATACGTTTTATTTATTAAAATTAATGCAATAATAATCAATTTATGTTAATACTTTTAACAAAGTAATTTATATCCTTGCTTTGTTCCACATAAAAATTTTCTTACTTTATTCTTTAAACTATTTACAACTTTTAAATATTCCTTTATTATCTTCATTTTAACATTTTAACTTTTGTAACTTGCAACTTGAAGCAAGTTTATTCTTCCCATTAGTTACATTTATTAAGTTTTACCAAAATTAATAAACTATTAGACATATAATCCTTGTTTTCATATAAAACAGACCAAAAATATGTAGAAGGCTTTTAAAATAATTTTTTAAAATTCTTATTTTTAATTGTACATAACTTAATTTTAGCTTCCAAAAAAAATATGCGTTTTCCTATTTTTTTATCTTAAAAATATTTATGAAATTTTTGTTTAAAAAAGATGATAGTACAAAAAGTATAAAAATATAATAAGTATAATATGATCATTTTCTAAAATTATTATTAAATATAGCCAAGAAATTGTATTTAAGAACACTTTGTAAAGCAGTAACAACCAAACCTACCAATCTGCAGCATGACTCATTGCACTTAAGCGTAAGAACGACTCTCTTCTGTGTGATTCCATGTTTTGCACGTTTTGAGTGCGAAATGAGATAAGAATGAAAAGACCCTCTGAACGTGAAGTTAGGGCTTATAAATACTCTGCAACCCTTTCCATTTCTTCCTCAGAAGGAACAGACACAAAGAAAAACCAAGAGTGTAACGTTGTTGAAGTAGTAACGATGTTTTCGGGTGTGAGATGTCTGATAAACAGGGGGCAGAAGGTGAAGGGGACAGTGGTGTTGATGCAAAAAAATGTGTTGGACGTTAATGCCCTTACTTCTGCTCAGAGTGTCTCCGGCCTCATCGGCGGCGCCGTCAGTCTTTTCGGTGGCGTCATTGGCACCACCTTTGACACCTTCACTTCCTTTTTGGGACGTTCTGTGGCTCTCAGGTTGATCAGTGCCACCTCTCCTGATGGTAAGCATCTTCTTTTCTCATCATTCCTTACTCATATTTCATAATCACTCACAATAATACTCTTATATAGTTATTAATATATATAAATATATAAATAGATATATTATAGTTCCTTCTATGTTTTTCAGAAAATGTCATATTAATTATATATGTTCTAATTAATAATATATTAAATTATAATAGGATATTATAAGAAAAAAAAAATTCTTAATGTGACTTAAATCTTCAACTGTCAACTGTCAACTATCAACTGTCAATCATTATGTAATGTTCACAGTTAAGTTTATCATAATAAAAGATGTTAATAAATAGTATCTAATTTCCAGATTTTTCCACATATCTAAGTGGATGCCAATCTTTAACCTAAATCAAACTTTATGTCTGTTAGGAAGTGGAAAAGGAAAAGTTGGAAAGCGAGCATTTTTGGAAGGTTTTGTTACCTCTCTACCAACCTTGGGAGCAGGCCAATGTGCATTCAATATTCATTTTGAATGGGACAGTAGCATGGGAATTCCTGGAGCATTTTACGTTGAGAATTTTATGCAAATTGAGTTCTTCCTTGTTAGTTTGACTCTTGAAGACATTCCTAACCATGGAACTATCCACTTCCTTTGCAACTCATGGGTTTACAATTTCAGAAGGTACAAAAGTGATCGCATTTTCTTTGCAAACAAGGTAAACCATCCACCTAGACCTAGTAAAATAAGTATAGTTTGTTGAATATGAATTGTATTTATCAAAACTAGACATCATCAATCACAACATATTTATAAAATATAAATGTAGACATACCTTCCAAATGAAACTCCGGGTCCAATAGTAAAGTATAGAGAAGAAGAACTGAAAACTTTAAGAGGAGATGGAACAGGAGAGCGTAAAGAACATGAAAGGATCTATGACTATGATGTCTACAATGATTTAGGAGATCCTCAGAAAAAAGACAGTTTGGCTCGTCCAGTTCTTGGAGGATCCACCACTTTCCCTTACCCTCGCAGGGGAAGAACTGGTAGAAAAAAATCTAGGAAAGGTAAGGTTTCTGTTCCAAGACACAGCCATGCTTTCAGTTCTTTTGTTCTGGTATTGTTGTCTTTACTGTATTTTAGCACGAATGGAAATGTGATCAACAGCTAATGTTTTTTCTTGGAACACCAGTTTCTATTTTGAAGTTGAAAATGCCATTTTTTTTATCTTATCTAATTACTTTCTTGTTCTAACATTATTATTGTTGTTATTTTTAATGTTGTCTATACATTTTTGATTCTTATATCTTACCAGATTCTAAAATTGAGAGTCGCAGTGACTCTTTTTACCTTCCAAGAGATGAATCATTTGGCCACCTCAAGTCATCAGACTTTCTTGTTTACATACTTAAGTCTGCATCTCAAAATGTGATACCTCAATTACAATCTGCACTTAGACTACAATTCAATAAGCCTGAGTTTAATAGCTTTGATGACGTTCGTAGTCTCTACGATGGTGGAATTAAGTTGCCTACTAATATACTTAGCCAACTTAGCCCTGTACCATTGTTAAAAGAACTCTTCAGAACGGATGGTGAACAGGCCTGTAAATTTCCACCACCAAAAGTGATTCAAGGTATATTAGAAACATGCCCTATCAATATTCAATTTCAAATAATATGGTAAGTTGATAAATATTCTTATTTTGAGTAGTGGAACAGTCTGCATGGATGACTGATGAAGAATTTGCAAGAGAGATGATTGCTGGTGTAAATCCACACATGATTAAAAGACTTCAGGTATATAAGCTATTGTATATTATTAAGAAAGTACAGAAAACTAAAAATATTTTATTGAGTTATTAATAATTTTACAGCTGATAACCTTACCTCATTTCAAATTAAATTATGCAGGAGTTCCCACCGAAGAGCAAGCTAGATAGCCAACTCTATGGTGATAATACCAGTTCAATAACCAGAGAACACTTGGAGCCTAATTTAGGTGGGCTCACTGTAGAACAGGTAAACCCACATTTTTTTTCCATTACTTTTACAGTAAGATTGCTTTGAAAAAATTGACGCAAAATCAATTTGTTTTGATGTTGTTAAAATGAATAACAAGACCTAAAATACTTTGGGTTGAACAGGCTATCCAAAGCAACAGATTGTTCATACTTGATCACTATGATACAATCTTTCCATATTTGAGGCGAATTAACACAACTAACAGAAAGGCGTATGCTACTAGGACTATAATCCTTTTGCAGGATGATGGAACTTTAAAGCCTTTAGCAATTGAGCTAAGTAGGCCACATCCTCAGGGTGATAATTTGGGTCCTATTCGTAATGTTTACCTTCCGTCACATCAAGGTGTTGAAGCTTCTATTTGGCTACTTGCCAAGGCTTATGTGGTTGTAAATGATGCTTGTTTTCACCAACTTGTCAGCCATTGGTATAAATTTTTCTTAGAACATTATCAAGCTTAGTTTTTCTATTTATTAGTGTATTAATAATAATATCTTTACGTGTATGACAGGTTAAACACTCACGCTGTTGTTGAGCCATTCATCATAGCAACAAACAGACATCTTAGCGTGGTTCATCCCATTCACAAACTTCTGCTTCCACACTATCGTGATACCATGAATATAAATGCACTAGCACGAAATGTCTTGGTGAATGCCGAGGGTATCATAGAATCAACATTCTTGTGGGGAAAATATTCTTTGGAAATGTCTTCTGTTGCATACAAGGAGTGGGTTTTTACTGAGCAAGCACTACCTGTTGACCTTATTAAGAGGTAATTAATCCTTACAAGATAATTTTTTTTTTCCTAAATATCTTCTTTTTATGTTGGTATTCAATGGTATGTTATATGTAGAGGAGTAGCTGTTCAGGATCCAGCTTCTCCGCATGGTCTTCGTCTTCTCATAAAGGACTATCCTTATGCTTCTGATGGACTAGAGATATGGGCTGCTATCAAGTCATGGGTGCAAGAATATGTCTTTTTCTATTACAAGTCAGATGCTGCTATTGCACAAGATGCTGAACTCCGAGCTTTTTGGAAAGAGCTTGTAGAGGTTGGTCATGGGGATAAGAAAAGTAAGCCATGGTGGGGAAAGATGAAAACTCGTGAAGAGTTGATTAAAACTTGCACCACTCTCATATGGATTGCTTCAGCTCTCCATGCAGCTGTTAATTTTGGGCAGTATCCATATGGAGGTTACATCCTTAACCGACCAACTCTTAGCAGACAGTTCATGCCTGAGAAAGGATCTACTGAATATGATGAGCTTGTTAAGAACCCTCAGAAGGTGTTTTTGAGAACAATTACAGGAAAGAATGAGACCCTTACTGATCTTACAGTGATAGAGATATTGTCAAGGCATGCTTCTGATGAGATGTACCTTGGAGAGAGAGCTGGTGGTGATGGTTGGACTTCTGATGCACAGATCCTACAGGCTTTCAAGAGGTTTGGAAATAAGTTGGCTGAAATTGAGCAAAAACTCATCCAAAGGAACAATGATGAGACACTGAAGAACAGATATGGCCCAGTGAAGATGCCTTACACTCTGCTTTATCCTTCTAGTGAGGAAGGATTGACTTGCAGAGGCATCCCTAATAGTATATCTATCTGAAGAAGTTAATGGTTGAGTTGAATCTTCAACAAAAAGATTAGAAGGGTTCCATTCCTGCGTTCCCCAATGAGTGTTTATGTATGTTTAGGGTTTTCGAAGGTTGTGATGTTTTTGCATTAATAAAATTTCCTATGCTTTTTACTTTGCATCATGCTGAGTTTTATAATTTTATGATTTTTCCTTCTATATGAATTAATTTTCACTAAATAAAAATAAATTATTAAATATTATTTTGTACTTATTTCATTATTATTTAATGATTATCTTATATCTAAATCTTATCTTATATTGTAATCTATTTTTTGAAGTTAATTATTTTTTAATATACGTAATAAATTACACATTTTATCTTGAGATTTGCTTTTTCTTCATAAAAAAATACTATAATTATAAAATATTTTAATTTTTTTTCATCTTAATTAACTGCAAATATTTAGATATATTTTTACTTGTATATTTTATGTATTTTATTATCATTTTTTTAGCACATTCTATTGATTCATAATATTTTAATTAAATGTTAACATGCTTATGTGCTTATAAAATAAACGTTAAAAGAAAAATAATGTCATTTGATGAAAATGGGTAACAAAACTATTTTCTTTTTCAATTTTTTTTAGAAATATGTCAGTATGATTTAACCTAAAATATAAACAAATTAAAAATATATGTAATGATAACATAGAAAAAATGGATGATAAATACGTATAATAATAATAATTTGATAATAAAATTTCAATTAAAAAGTTAAAAAATATATATATAAATATTCATATTTTTCCCTCATACGGTACAATCGCAAAATTAATAGGAATAAGACATTATTTAGAATTAATTGAATTTTTTTTCTGAACTACACATAATTGTTCTTTAAGGATAATTTTAAACATATTTCTATACTTTTAAGTTTGAACTTTAATCTTTTGTCAATGTTAATTTTTGTTTTTATTATAAACTAATTTGAAATAATTTAAAATGCTATTATATCTAAAACAATATTACACAAATTAACAAACTTATTCTACGAAAGTGAGAATACAAAAATTGAAATTAAATATATTTCCATCACTTATACAATCCTTTTATTAAACTACTTACATGTAGTCAAAATAATTTATTAATTACTAAAATGACTTTTTAAATATACTTTAAATTTTAATAAATGAATATTTTAATAAAAATTATTATCATTATTATTATTAATTTTAAAATCTATTCAAATTTAAGAAAATGTTTTATTTTTTACTTATTCAATTTTTTTATTTGAAACCATATGTGTACTAAAAATATAGTAAATAATATATATATTTTGATGTTCAAGATAAAAATAATTGATTAATAATTGATTTATCTATTTGACGAAATTTAAAGTATCGGTTAATACTAGTAAGTACTAGTACTTGAATTTAGTTATTATTTTATATGTATTGGTAGTATTAGAATTCAGTCAGTGATTTAAATCGACATCTTATAGAATATATATTATTAATACTAGAATTCAATTACTATTTTAGAAATAAAATTCATAATAATTCATGATCAACCGATAGGGGTAAAAAAATAATATATATAAAAGAGAAGTGATTTATTTATTTTTAAATAAATATAAATATTTTTTTTATTTTAATCTTTTATATATTTGTAATTGTAATATAATGATTAACATATTATATTATTAAATTATAAACATTTAATTATATTTAATATTTTTTAATTTATTAAATATTTTAACTAATTTTAATTATTAAATTAAAAAATAAATAATGAAAATAGAAAATAATTATATTTGTAATAAGTGGAACTTTAATATATATATATATATATATATATATAAAAAAGAGTTATAAATTTATTATTTATTTTTATAATTTAATAATATAAGATTTTAATCATTAAATTAAAAATAAATAAATAATAATGTTATATATATATATATATATATATATATATAT
>BDMB01000015.1:68523-250738 GCA_016859785.1 Macrotyloma uniflorum
AAAGAGAATTGAATGTGAATGGGGAATCAGAAGCAGAAGTGGACACAGGACGAAGAAGATGCGCTCATCGCCGGAGTTGAAAAGCACGGCCCCGGAAAGTGGAAGAACATTCTCAAAGATCCCCAATTCGCCCCTTTCCTCACTTCCCGTTCCAACATCGACCTCAAGGTAAACCCATTAACCCCTAACACTTTTTCATTTCTTCAATCTTATTAGAATTGGGGTTAGGGTTACGATTCTTGCAATTTCCCCTCTTTCAGGACAAATGGCGGAATTTGAGCGTCAGTAACGGTTCTCAAGGCTCCAAAGACAAATCTAGGGTTCCCAAGCTCAAGGCTCTTCCTGCTCCAACTCTTGCTACCACCGCCACCACCACTACCACCACCACTACCACCGCCACCACTCCTCAAAATTCCGCTCCTGCTCCTCTAAACGCACCGTCTGATGTTGCAGTCCCTGATTCTTCTCAGAATGACCAAGATGTCAAAAACCCTCCGAGGTATGCAACAGCACTATATATGTATTGTGCCTTTTATTAATTTACACCTATTAACAAATGTTTGATGCTGTATTAGCATTCTTGCCGTCATTGTTCTTTACATTCATTGACCCCAATCAGTAATTGTACTTCTTTTCGCATATAGTTGTCTGTTACTTGTTGAGTTCCTTTTGCCTTGCCTATGATAATGAAACCTTTGGTTCCTGTATATGGCACATGTTTTCAACCACCCTTCATAAAAAAAATTAGTATCTGCCCATCATAGATGACTGATCTAGAAATTGTCTTTCCATTTCTTATTGACAATAGCAAAACATTTTTTGGTCCCTTCATAAATGGTGCTTGTTTTCAGCCTCCCTACTAAAATACTATACAAACCGAGTCAGTATTGGTTACGTCATGAATTGTGGGGTCATCATAAATGATGACAACTGCTTTAGAATGTCTGTCTGGATTTCTTTTTCTTCTGCACAACTGTATAACTTTTATCAGATGGGGAGAACTGAAGAAGTTGCAAAGGAAAAAAATGATATGTTGCTTAAACCGTAGGTTGTATAATAATGATATTATATAGAAGAAGCTATTTAAACCCTCTACCCTACTTGTCTAACAAAGAAAAGCCTTGGAAGAATCCGCATACTGAAGTAAGAGATGCTATAAAACATTCTCATTTCATAACAAGTCAAAGGATGGATATCCTAACTCCAAACTCTGGCTTTCCACTTACTGCAGCCAAAAAACATCACATTTCAGTTGACAGCTGCAGTTGAAATTTGAATAGAATAAACACCAATTATTATAAATGTACTTGCAGAGATATGTGATACACATCTTTATTTTTTTTATACTGTAAAATGTGATGTTTCAGAACTATTTATTTAGTTATAGATTGCACTTCAACAATTTGACGTAACTACCATTAGTTATTTTGTTATAAATATGATAACATGACAAGCTATTTGTTCCGTCAATTAAGAGCATATTATAAGGGGCTTTTGGTAATTTTGTTCTTTTTATCAGGTATAATGCAATGGTTTTTGAAGCTCTATCAGGACTAAAAGATAATAATGGATCTGACCTAAATGCCATTGTTAATTTCCTCGAGGTCAGATAAAAATCTTTATTACCAATGTTTCCATAATATTTGTCAATTATATTACTTTATATATATTTTGTAAAATGGTTTAGAATACTTGTTTCTGAGATTATATGATAAGGATTTTACATTTCAAAACCTAGAATGGAAATGCATATCACTTTCTATATGTTATTCTGTGATCATTATTATGCTTTATAGATCTGGGATTTGAGTTTCAGCTGCTCTTTAGGTTTTCTGACTTACTAGAGCAGTCCTATTGGAGAGTAATAAACAGTTTTTTTTGTCTCTCAAAGGATAAATAGTTCCGGTGGTAACAACAGGCTTGTTTGTAACTTATCCCTTTGCCCACTTCACTTTACTTTTGGGTATTTAAGATCAATTTCAACTCTAAGACCCTCTTAGAGTTTTTTACTTGTAGATGATAATGGTACTGTTATGATCTTTTAAAAGTAGTGAGTTGAAGTCCAGCACCGATTTTTATGGGGATGAGGGGAGTTGGAACATTAATTCAATATGGATTGTCGATTGTGCATATTCTTCTATATTTTAAGTATTAGCGTTTTTATTTTAGAAGTAACAACCACTACATGTAATACTGCAGCAAAAACATCCGCTTCCTCCCAATTTTAGAAGGGCATTAAGTACAAGGTTGAGGAGGCTTGTTAATCAAGGAAAACTTGAAAAGGTAATTTAGTCATCTATACGGTGAATTGGGGATTTTACTGATGTATTGCATATTATAGTTGAGTGTGAGCCTTGGGACGATGGGTTAGGTTGTTTCCATACTGTTTTAACTCTGGATTAATGTCTGTGTAATTAGTTACTGAGTTATTGGGTTTTTTTTTTCCTATATAGTAAACATCTGCCTCTTCCTATGCTCCTCAATCATGTTCTCTTATTTCTAATTTGCAATACCCTTCAGACCTTTTGTCAATTCAGAAGTTGCCCTTATTCAAATTTGGTTAATATATGTGTTACATGTTCATAATAGGAGAAATACATTCTAATACGGGTGGGGAAAGATATGTAATTATGCTTATTTGTTATGACTACAATCTATTTTTTCCGTGAATTGTCATCATGATTGATAGACATTGATATGCATATGCAGTACTGAACTATTAATATTTTTTTTCTATACACATTTACGAATAGTGTGTATTAATGTTTTTTTTCATACACACAAATATTGCACACACACACACATATGTGCACACTTTTGTAAATTGTATTAATCATTTATTGACTATTGATGTATTTATTATAAAACAATTAGTAACGCGAATGTCTCTATAAATATTTGCACATTTATGTATTTTTACACACTCATCTCGGTTTCCATTTTAGGAGACTTTTTCCTCTTCTTCCAATAGGCTATGGCCCACCTTTCTATAGGGACACATATGTGCACACTTTTGTAAATTGTATTAATCATTTATTGACTATTGATGTATTTATTATAAAACAATTAGTAATGTGAATGTCTCTATAAATATTTGCACATTTATGTATTTTTACACACTCATCATACCTCTGTTGTACTATGTATCTCGGTTTCCATTTTAGGAGACTTTGTTCCTCTTCTTCCAATAGGCTATAGGCCCACCTTTCTATAGGGACTTTCCACACAAGCAGAAATTTCTTATTTAAGTTGAATGATCTTGAAGCTTGTTTTAATTCTTGGAAGATATCTGTACACTTTACCATCTACAGGTACAAAATTGTTACAAAATAAAAAAGGATGTCTCCTCAGGGACAAAATCATCTTCACCAAAACTAAAGGATGTCCGGCCACTGCAGCCACAACCACAACGTCAATCCCCAGCTTCTGTCTTTACGGCATCTAATGAGACAATAAAGGAAGCAGCGGATACTGCAGCCTACAGAGTTGCTGATGCTGAAAGTAAATCATATCTGGCTGCGGAAGCAGTGAAGGAGGCAGAAAAAATATCATTGCTGGTTGAACATAGTGATTCAATGTTGCAGCTAGCAAAAGATATATATGAACAATGTACTATAGACAAAAACTATCCTTCCTGCCTATAATATGTGATTTTTTTATCTTATTGATTATTTGTAACTACCATTGATCTTGTGGGTTTGTTCATGCAGGTTCCCGAGGTGAAATTATCCTCTTGGCTTAAGATGGCCAACCTAAGGTCTATAAATAGATTCATCTTGATGTTGGTTTCTAAATGTAAAATTTTGTTGATCCAATGAGATACCATTTTATCATATTTTTTTTGGTGTATTTTATCAGATTTCTTTAACAATTTTATTTCTTAAAACTTGCATGGAAAGTCATGTTTATAGGCCGTGCATATTTTCTATTGTCTAGTAATATTAGCGGTCCACAAAATCTGCCCAGATTTTGGATCAAAATTGTATACAATAGAAACTCATTTGTGTTTTTTAGCGTTGTAATATAAATCATTCATGTGTCATGATGACTCTTGTCTAGAATTTGATCCATCCTGTTCATTTTATTTTTTTTTAATTGAAAGTGAAATTTAAACATAAAATGAACATGGGCGATGTTAAAGAGTAATAAATCATCGTGTTTTTATCATACAGTTTAATTTTGATGTTTTTTGGTTGAATTCGGTTTTAATAATAAAAAAAATTGCTGTGAACACTTTGATCTTAATATTTTGATTGGATCACACAATTGGTATTCTTTAATTTATACTAATATCGTGATATATTTTAAATTTTAAAAATTGGAAAAGGATTTTTTAATCGAGTTTCAAATATGTTTGTCACTGTTAATAAAGAGGATTGATGTTTCTTTCCTGTATTTTTTTTAAAAAATGGTAGAATTTGGTTTTGAAATTTAATTTTTAATGAGTAAATTTGGATATGGATGATTTCTGGAAAAGAAATATGTATTAAAAAACATTTTTTTAATATAGTCGTTTTATTTTGCAAGACTTTAATTGATATATTTTTTAAAGTCGTTGTTCTAAGATTTATAATTTTTATTTATTTTTTAAATCATGGAAAGATTTAAGACTTATTTTTTTATTACATTTTCTTTTCAAAGCACAAGTTCTATTATGGCATATTCAAAGGTGAAGGCGTTACCAAAATTAACAACAGAGGTATTACATTAAAACTAATGTTCTTAATATTGTTGATAGTGTAAAGAATAAAAAAATTACAAACAAACCAAATACTTTTTTAAAAAATTAATAAAAGAAATGTCATTATTCTTATTACACTTCCTTATATTACAAAATAAAAACATTATATTAAAATTGCGCCTCCTCTATATAACTTCATATATATAAAAAAATCATAAATCTTAAAACGATCTTTTTATATTTGAAAAACAAAATATAAAGTGGTATTAAGTGATACAATATTATTAAAATAAATTTTTACTGAAATCATATTTTATTATACGATTTTTTTTAGAAATCATCATTACTTGATTTATTCATATTCTTATTTTTTTTTAAATTATCCATATAAATAATTTGGAAATCAAATTGCGCTATTTTAATGGATAGTAAGTTTTCTTTAGTTGCTGAAAGAATACTTTACCCATTAAAGTTGACATTAAAAAAAAAAAAACTATTTTAAAATACAAAACTTTTTCAAGAAGTCCTTTGAAATATGCTCGCTTAATTCTTATAGGCGTCATAAAGTGATGTGTTCTATCAAACTTGACCATTTGTTTGTATACAATTAACATTATTATTTGTGTCCTTAAAAAACATTATTATGTAGTCCATGTGAGTTTATTTCCCCTTAAGACATATAAGAATTATAAATGAATTAGGACAGTTTGGTAAATTAATCAATTCAATCGTACTGTTCATATAATTAATAATTTATAATTAGAAAAAAAAAAAAAAGTTCAGATCATTGAAATGTACAACTAGTGCAGGTATGAATACATGGTATTGTCTATCCTGACTTATTTTTGACCTTTTTTCCTTAAAAATATAAATTGAGTTAAATTTTGAAAAACATATGAAGAGAGGAATGCTAAGACGTTGGAAATCCATATGGTCACATGATCAAATCCATAAGAGCCGGAAGATTTCCAATGACACTGTTCAAATGCATTTTGAGACAAAAGATCTTTGTTTTGCCCACATGGCTAAGAAGCAGTAAAATAATCCACTATTCCATTATTAAAGTCCAGGAACACAATCACATACTCTGCAGAAAAAGAATGTTGTAAGACAAATATTTAACAGTGTCGTCAGCACAAAAAAATAATAGTAAACAGGAATTGGAAATCCTCAAGTTATACCAGTTTAATTGCCTCCAAGGACTTCGTAAAACTTGTTTGTTCAAAAGGTAAAACAAAATTTAAGGTCTAATTCAGAACCATACAATGTCTACAGCAAAACCATTATGAATCCCAATTCATCTATAACATGACAAATTTCAAAAAATTCGACTACAGAAGCACAAGCCCAAGCTCTGACGGCTTCAATGCATCCCTTATTCGGTAGTTATAAAGATAATAATGAAGCTTCCCATCACCTGGTCCAAACTTTAGTTCCCTCAAGAAGGTCTCATTCTGCATGACATCCAATGCATTGAAAACATCATAATCCTTCTGTTTTGCAACAATAAGAGCATCATTCATCAGCTGAAGCAAAGGAGTGACAGTGGAAACATTGTAGAAAGAATATGCTGCTTTCAAAAGTGAATAACTTGGGTGGCCAAGGATAGTAGAAGGAAGTGTGTAAAAACTGCAAAAGTCAGTGACCTCATGAGTTTCAGGACTTTCAACCAGATAACTATCAATAACATCCTCCTTTGGAAGAAGCCAATGCTCCACATCATTTTCATCAAAATCAGGTGCAACAACAAATTGACTTAAATAAGTCCTAATTAGCCTTGTAACTGCAGGAACATCATGAATTTCCATCTTTCTAAACCCTGGGGTGACTGTTGATTCTGGTAGCTTGTAAAGCTTGATGGTTCGACTCATTGTCATTCGTGCACCAAGCCGTGAGAAACCAACATCAATTAGCTTCTTGGGATTCAAAGATCTGTGCCAATATTGACAAGTTGCTATTGGTGTAGGAAGAATAACTCCGGCAGTGTAAGCTGCCTGCCACATATTTTCCAGGTGCACCCTCCTGGTCACCTCTTTGATCATGACAGGTGCAAGCCTCTTTGTTCGAAGTTTCTTGTGGACACACAAAAAATTGATCTCTGCCATATGAACAACCTCATCACGAACTCGGATTCTAGCAGGAATGCCTGTTATAAAGGCAACCATCTTCTTGGTACTTTTAACACGGACACCAATATGCCAACTCCTGAAATATCCAGGAGGTTGCAGAGCCCAGCGCAGAAATTCCCTGGAGTACTTAAATCGAAACATGTTCTCATCATCCTCAACATAATTATGAGCAAGAAGGTTGTATACTTCATCACACATCTTCTCGGAATTGATGTCACAAGTAACCCATTCATAGTGGTCAGGAAGGTTGTATGGTTCTTGTTTGACCTCAGATAAAGGGATTGGAAGTTCAATGGGGCCTTCTGACAAACTGGAGTCTCCTACATCCTTGAACTGCCCAACAGGTTGAGTTTCCCAAAATTTATGTCTTTTTTCCAGAGAGAGAGATTCTTGAACTTTTTGTGCTAGATTATCCAATGCAAGATCACTTTCAACAGGTGCATTCCCATCTGGGTGGGGATTTTCAGTTTCTTCAGGTGATCCAGATGAAGGATTGCTATCAACCATTTGAAAAGCTTTCAGAACAGCTGTCTGAAAGACAAAAATAAAGATTTTTCAGTAAACAAATTTAGTAGAAGAAAGCACAATTTTCTCTTAATCCCAGCAACTTTAGCATTCCTTGTTCAATACCTTGTGGCCAACTATTTTTTTTATACTACTATTCCCATCAATGAGCAGAAACTAATATTATATATATATATATATATATATATATATATATATATCATATAAAACCCAAACTAATATTTAGAGTTAAATACTGCCACTTGATCTTTATGATACAATTACAAGCTAAGATCCATTGTGGGCCAAAATAAAAGAAATACAAAAGTCTACAGTCTATCTCACATTCTCATTTAAAATGGACTAAAATATAACTTAATTCTTACAGAAATTCTAGTTATTACTGTAAGTATTCTTTGAAATGTGAGATACACTACGAAACTACATGTTTAGGTGAAACAAGTTGCCATACTATGAAATGCATCTTTGATGGGATCAAGTTGCACTAACAGATAATGATAGGTATTTATTTTTACATAACAAGTTAACAACTACTCCTACACATATTAGTCAGCATGGGCCAAAATGAATTTACTTTGCACAGCCACTATACAAGGTCCTTGAACCAATGCTTGCATGTTTAAAGTGACCTATTCTAGTTGGAGACCTACTACTTCAGTTAAACCAGTAAAATTAGCTTTGGCTTTGGTGTTCAGAGGATAAAATAGTCAAATTGAAATTCACCAAGTAAGTGCAGTTTACAAATAGAATTATGCATGGTAACAGAATAATAAGAGTAAAATTTCCAATAATAAATTTTCAACAGAAGTAATATTTCAAACACACATCTTCAAGAAAAAATTCCAATATTCAACACTAAACAACAAGATCTATTATTTTACTTTTTGGTTTGCACCAAGAATATCCCCCAACCGATAGTTGGAGTGTCCAAGGCAACCCGTTACTTTAGGAAAACATATACCAGAAGGTGCATTTCCACCTGGTTTTCTGTTATTGGATTTCTTCAGGTGATCCAAAGGCAACCGTCAGAAATTTTCATAGAAGGGCAATCTGAACGACAAATGACCATGTTCCAAAAAATAAATTTGATGAAAGAAGAAACAGTTTTTCTTTTCCCTTTAGCAGTGAGTGGCTGCAGAAATTTTAGAAGAGATACTCATCTATATTTCCTCGGGAGGCCGAACGCCTAACCAAAACTTTACTTGACTCAACTATACTTAATCTGTAGAGCTTCCAAACAAGTTCATTATAACATACAATTTTATATTTTTATTTCTTAGAATTTGATTTTGGACTTAATTCAACTCGAAAAACTAGTTTAAACGACAAGGGTTATCCCCTTCTTATATACACTATTGTAGTCACATCATATCACTAAGAATCTCTGCAACACAGCTGTTCAATAACCCAACAATCTATTCTACTTCTTTGGCACAAAACAAGAAAGCCTGTTAAGAAAACATGACTAAAGAACAAAGCTTGAATATGTGCATCTGACTATATCTAAGCAATTTCGAAAAAGAGAAAGGAAGTGAAAACGGAGAAGGAACAGAGCATCTGAATGGAAGCAAGTTTGGATGAGTTTCAATTCAGAGCTTGGAGTAAAGTAATTAGTAATGAGTGATTTTACCTGAGAGTGCGAACGAGTGAAGAAGAAGAAGAAGCAGAAGAAGAAAAATGGAATCAACCAAAACTGGGGCGATTTTGTGAGATCCGATGCTCTCACAGTCGAAGGGGTTTCGTTGCCTACTTGAGGCCGTTTCTAAAACTGTCCAACGGGCCCGGCCCATCACCAGCTTTCCTACACGTCATTGCTTCCCGCACCTCCATAATTACTTTCCGTACCTCCCATACACCTACCGTATATGAAAATTTCAGAATACATTCTAAAATATATAATTTACAATTAACTTTTTTATTATTATTATGAATTCAAAAATATTTTATAATATTTTTAACTAATAGCATGTTATTTTTGGAAATTGGTTAATGTTGCATTATTCCCTTTTTCAGTGAAAGCATTAAAATGGTATATATTCTTTTAATTTACTAATACAGGTAATTTAAAAAAAAATTACTAATTTAGATAAGTCTTGTAAGTAAGATTTCTGTTTTTTTTTTTTAAATAAATTTATATTTCAAAATATAATTTTAATTTTAAAAAAAAGTAAATCATATTTTAAAACACAATTTTAATAAAAAAAAAGTAAAATCATATATTAAAACACACAAAAAAAATTAGCCTTTTAAAACATGGCTTTAGTTAAAATAAAGTCGTGTTAATTATACAAATTTATAATCTTTTAAAAATTAACCTATGTTAATAAATTAAAAAAAAATACTATTTTAATGTTTTTCCCCTTTTCCTATCACCATTAATCAATGTTTAAGAAAGTCTCTAAAGAAATCCAAACCATAAATTTTATTACGGGATGTTCAAGTCATCAATCTAAAATTGATTTAAAATAATTAAGCATTAATTCTAAATTATTTATTCCGAAATATATTCTCAAATTTTAATTTCAATATATTTTTTCATAAAATATTTACAATTGTAAATAATTTTTTTAATATATTTTGAATTATAATTTTGGAAAATTTGTAAGAATTTTAAAAGATATTTTTACCACAATAATAAAAAGTGCAAGAATCGTAAAAAGTAACTGCCTTTCAAACTAATAAAATATTATTATTATTATTATAATAAAAAAAACCAGTTGTCTTTTATTTTCAGTTTTCAATTTAATATTTTTACGATATTTTATTTTTTATATTATACAAATTAAAATATTTATTTTAAATGAAATTTTTTTAAAAGTATTATTATTAAAATGTTCTGAAAAGATTTTTCATGAAGATCATTTTTAGAATAAAAAGATAAAATTTGTTAGCATTTGATTATGAATATGAAATCAAAATAAAAAACAGAAAATAGGAATAGGAAAGGATGTTATTTATTTTGATTGATTGATCCCAGAAGGCATCTGAAAGGGTAAACGTGGAAAGCTATATTTACTGTTTTGCCCCTTCCTTCCTCATTCCTATAACACTCCCTCTTCTCTCTATTTTCGTCCCTTCAACTCCACGGTGCAGATCCGAGGAGTTACTCTTTGCTCTTTTTTCTCTTTCCATATTCCGATTCCAACCCTTCAAGCTTCCACCAGGTATCCCTCCAATTTTTCCTTTTCAATTTCTTAAATTGTTCATTCTATTTCTCTGCTATGAATCTGGCCTTGATCTATTATTATTATTTTTTTCATTTTAATTCGGACCCAGAAGTGTGTGATTCGTTATTTATTGGTCTGTTAAGTTTCCGGACAAAAAGATCGTGTTTTTAGATTTAACGGATTGTGGGGGTAGTGCATGTTTGATACGTTGATTTGTTTTTTGATACTGTGATATGTTATACTCTACGCGAGCTTAAGTTTTCAATGATCACTTTGTTGTTTTTGTTTAGTTTCACTTTGATTTTGACACTGCTTAACTAAATCATGGAGGAGTGGGCAAAGTGGGTATTTGACACTGAAAGATTTGTTTTTTGGTATGATATGTATCCTTTTTGCCCTTTAGAATGTCTTCTCCTGACATCAAAGAGAAACAGAAGTTTAATGCTTGCACTTCTTCCTGTGTGTATTGCAAGTTTGAATGATATTTGATTCTTGTGTTGTTTTGGAACTATTTTTTTGTTATCTGTTTCAATTTCGCTCGAGTATTTGAGTGTATGGTCTTCCATTGTTTACAGGTTTCGCTTTTACCAGTGATGGCAGGTTTGGCTCCTGAAGGAACACAATTTGACGGTCGTCACTATGATGCTAAGATGAGTGAATTGTAAGTTCCTGTACTGTGTTATTCACTAGTTGTATTGTAATGCTTGAGTTCTTTATGCACTTTTTTCTGTGATTTGATTTCTTGCAAATTAACACAGGCTTTCCACTGATGGGCAAGAATTCTTCACCTCTTATGATGAAGTCTATGAAAGCTTTGATGCGATGGGGTTACAAGAAAATCTTCTGCGAGGCATATATGCTTATGGTATCTACTGGCAGATTGACCCCCTTGGTTTAAGTGCTTATTCATATCTGTCTTTATGCCAATTGTTCTTTGAAAATCTTTAACATTCAATTAAATGCATAAATAAATTAATTTGTGCCGGATTAATTGTAGTTATATGTAGTTTCATTAAAAATCATTTAGATTTATTGTTGTGATTATATTGCATATGATTACGGATTGGGGATAGTTTATACTTTATAACATGCTTGATAATGTACATGTTAAAAGAGCATAAACCTTTTTCCATTACATATACCTGGCTACAGTTTTGTATTTTAAATTTACCCATGCTCAAAAAGGATGTATTTATTTTCAGACAACAAAACAAAATGGGCACATGGGGAATCAATAAATTTTGATATTTTAATTGTTTTTGAAACTGGTTAGATATTTCGTGAGGATTTTAGTTATGTATTTCTAAAATTATAATTATTACTCTTACTTCTCTTATCACAAAATAATGTGCTAGTGTTTTATGACTGTTCTTAAGGTTTTGAGAGGCCTTCTGCAATCCAGCAAAGGGGAATTGTTCCTTTCTGCAAAGGTCTTGATGTGATTCAACAGGCTCAGTCTGGAACAGGAAAGACAGCAACATTCTGTTCTGGAATTTTGCAGCAGCTTGATTATGGATTGGTTCAGTGCCAGGCCTTGGTTTTGGCACCAACAAGAGAGCTAGCACAGCAGATTGAGAAAGTTATGCGAGCTCTTGGTGATTACTTGGGTGTTAAGGTTCATGCATGTGTTGGTGGTACAAGTGTTCGTGAGGATCAGCGCATTCTCCAAGCTGGTGTCCACACTGTTGTTGGCACTCCTGGCCGTGTGTTTGACATGCTGCGCAGGCAGTCACTTCGACCAGATTGCATAAAGATGTTTGTATTGGATGAGGCAGATGAAATGCTTTCACGAGGTTTCAAGGATCAGGTTTGTTGTTTTGATTAGTTTCACCACTAATCTTGGTTGTCATGTACTTGCTGATTATCTTAATTCTTTTGTTGGTAATAGCCTGGAAGTTTGAGGTGTGAATTCCCTTATGTTTATAAAGCACAGATAAATTAATTGCTGTCCAAAACCTTTATGATGTGAAGGCATAACTCATTAACTTCTATTGGAGTCTATAATATGGTATATTGCAGTTATTACATCCAATATAGCTTAATTTGAATGCATGACATAGATGGGAGGGTTATAAGAGAAAGTACAATATTTGTTTATCTGGACTGGATACAAGAATTTCCTGTTCTTCAATCCAAATACACTTATTTGAGAGTTAAAAATTTATTTATTTCTATTCATGACATTGTGAATATGTTGGTTGGTTTTGTAGATCTATGACATCTTCCAGCTGCTGCCATCCAAAATTCAGGTGGGAGTATTCTCCGCTACAATGCCACCTGAAGCTCTTGAGATTACAAGGAAGTTCATGAATAAGCCAGTGAGAATCTTGGTAAAGCGCGATGAACTGACCCTGGAGGGTATCAAACAGTTTTATGTGAATGTTGATAAGGAAGAGTGGAAGCTAGAGACATTATGCGACCTTTATGAGACTCTGGCTATCACTCAGAGTGTCATTTTTGTGAATACCAGGCGCAAGGTGGACTGGCTCACTGACAAGATGCGAAGCAATGACCACACTGTCTCTGCCACCCACGGTGACATGGACCAGAACACCCGTGATATCATTATGCGTGAATTCCGGTCCGGCTCTTCTCGAGTTCTCATTACCACTGACCTTTTGGCCCGTGGCATAGATGTGCAACAAGTGTCTCTGGTCATAAACTATGACCTGCCAACCCAGCCTGAAAACTATCTCCACCGTATAGGGCGTAGTGGCCGGTTTGGAAGAAAAGGAGTTGCTATAAACTTTGTCACAGTGGATGATTCCAGAATGCTGTCTGATATTCAGAAGTTCTACAATGTGGTTGTAGAGGAGCTGCCATCAAATGTTGCTGATTTGCTCTGATGAGTTAATTTTTGTTCTTTGTTAAGTCATCAGGCCTTTTTCTATCTGGCAAGTGTTATCTTGTGCTCATTTTCTCTCTCTATTTTTATTCACATTAGAGATCAAAGACGTATGATCTGATGCTATATGTATTGGATTCTATAAATTTTGTTTAATCAATTAATTAGCAGGTTGCTGTTTCAAGCCTGCATTTACTTCATTGTCTCATCTATATTTATATTTCTTGTTGTGAAGTGAGATGAGATGACTATATGGTAATGAGATGAGATAGTTGTGTTTGAGATAATTATGTGCCTAGACATTGAGATGAGTTGTGTATTAGTTATGTGTCTTTGAGACTAGATCGAATGTATATAAATGATTATTTATTATTTGTGTGTGTGAGCCCAATAATTACCATAGGCTATTATTTAGTATAAATTTAGTATTATATAGAATTCTAGATCTCATAGAGAAGGCATGGATACCGTGAATTAAGAAGTTGATGAAAGTTTCAACTACATTTATCATTGGGTAAGATTTAGTCATTTGTTCTTTGATATGTGAATAAGAATTACCTTAAAGTGCGGTTGTTAGAATGACGATAAACAGATAATTTTAATGTGAAAAAAAATTAAAAGAGAGTGTATCTTTGATTCGGTAATTAATATGCATGAGTATGTATTAGTTTTTGAGATTAAAATTCTTATATAATTTTCTGAAAGATTCTATTTAAAATTTTAAATATATATAAAAGAACGACGGTGATAATGATATGAATGAATATTTTGTTATAATTATTTGAATAAATGATTAAAATAATATAAATATAAATTTTATAAAATATTATATTTAATTTTATTTATATTAATTTATTTTTATTATTTTGTATTTATAAATTTGTTAATATTTAATAATTATATCTATCACGGAAATATATAATAATATAAATAAAATAAATAAATAGATTGATTGATTGAAATATATAAAATTATTTTAATATAATTTTAATAAATATTATATAAGGATGAAAAATTATTAGTATAAATATTAAATGTTTTATTTTGTTTTATATTTATATATTATTATTATGATTTAATTAATGAATTAATATTTTATTATAATTATAAAATTACATTAATTCGATCGTTATTTTAATTCAAAACTAATAAATTTCAAGTTAGAAAGATATTTTGGGAATTCAAAATTTATCCTCTCTTTTTTCAATTCCTTTTAGTGTGCAGTATAAAGTTACCAAATTTATCAAATAGGTTAACCTTAATAGGTTGCTCGTGGCGTAAGACAGAGTAGCACAAAGATAGGTTAAAGTTTTCCCTTTTTTGAAATGTAGTATTAATCTCTTTTAAAATTGTGTACAAAAACATCAAACGATCACTAAGTAAGAAGAAAAAATACAATATTATTTCTAAAATGTCTTTCATTTTTAAACAGGAAACTCATACAATATTTTTTTCAAGCATGTACTTATATACAAAGACAAAAAAAAAAAAAAATATCACAAATTGTTTACTTGTTTCAAAAATGCACTTACTTTTTTTCTTTTTTAAAAAAGAAAAAACTCTTGCTAATGATAACATATTTTTCATAGGCTATACAGTTTAAAAATTACTTGCAGTGCTGAATTATTGAAGGTTGAGAGTATGACAGGATGCGGAATAATAATATCTCATCAATTAGTTCTTCAAGTGGACACTACCAATTACTTTGAAGAGGATTGCTTCAATGGTAGGTACTCACACTGATAATACTAATAACCAATATTACTATGCACTTCCCACCAAAACTTTGAAAATAAAGTTGGTACAGAACTCTAAAATCAACTCAAGAAAATTAAAAAAAAAAAAAAAAACTTGGTATTGAAATTAGTCTCTTGTCCAAACACTGGTGCTATGAAAGACCAGAAAACTGTGAAATCTATTAGTTTCGTGTACGAATTTCCTTTGGTTGATACAATAATTTCGCTTTGGCTCGTAGCTATATTAATAAACCATATTAAAGTCATGTTTTCTTAATTAGATTTAAAATACACTTGAAATCATTTTCCATGCCTTTTTCCTCTTTTGTGAATAGTTTCATGATTTCTTTTTTCATTTGTGTATAAAATGGAGTGAACAAAAGGGGAACGTACCTAAAATTTTTGCCTAGATTGCTGATGTCGAAGACACAAACATGTGGGATGATCCATCAGGGATTAGGATACTATTTAAGATGTGAAGTGTGGACCACAATTAAGTTAAAAATCAGAGTGTTTTGCTTTTTCATGAACAGAGTTTGGTCTTAGGATACTCCTTTGCTACCAGCTACTTCCATGCCATACACAATTTTATCACTTCCACGTGTAAAAGTTGGTCAAACCAATATACCTTACCCAGTTATGCCATGTTGAATTTCCCCACTGAATCCATTAATGAAAACGACAAAACAAAGAACCACTTTATCATCTTCAACTGTCTCCTATTCAAAGATTTGATTATATGAAGTTAGGAAAGAGAAGTAATAAACAACACTATTAAAATACAACTAGAAAAAAGCAAAACCAACCGACCAACCTACCATCTCTTTTAGCTTTATTCTTTCTCTCCTCAAAACTACTCATCCTCAGTTCTTCACTCTTGTGTTGTGTAGTCTGGTTTTCACCATGGAATTCAGATCCAAATCATGCAGGAATGAGAGTTTGGAGATTGAAAACTACAATGGAGGAAGGGTGGCCCCAACAAGTATGCAAGATCTGAGGTCTTACAGTTACAGTGCAAATTATGCTGGTTCTGCTTATCCATACAAGATAGGTAAGGAAAAGGAAGTGAAGGTGGATAAAGGGAAAAACACACTTAGCAAAGTATCAAAAAGTTGGAGCTTCAATGACCCTGAGTTGCAAAGGAAGAAGAGAGTGGCTGGCTATAAAATATATTCTGTGGAAGGAAAGATGAAAGGCTCACTGAGGAAGAGTTTAAGGTGGATCAAGAACACATACACACAAGCTGTTCATGGATGGTGGTGATTAATCGGTATATAGTTATGCACATATAGTATATACTACTTTTTTGTATTCTACTGTGATTTACTTGCTATAATATGGATTCTATCTAAATCAAATGCCATTCCTTATAAATGACAAAACTCTACTCATGTATCGAAATCCATGAAGTTCCTCTAAGCTTTCAGGGAGGCCTGATCTATTTTAGCAAATTGCTGCTGAATTTCCTGATAGTAATGCATGATAATGGTTTTGAACCAGAGTTTGGTTGATTGCTCCACAATTTGATTTTGATTGTCATAAATAGAAAACAGAACAATTCTAAATGGGCAATTTATAAGAAAAAATAATAAATCTTGATTACATATATGAATCAGGATTATGATAAATTGAGACCAGGTAATAGATTTTCCTTCTTCACTCTGATGAGTAAAGTTCTGGTCCATTTATAATTTGCGAGAGGGAAAACAAGGATGCAATTATTATTTTAAAGTTTTGAAATAAATTTGTCATGGTCGTACTTTTATATGGGGTACCCAGCTATGTCCCCCCCTAGCAGCCATTATTAGAGTAGGAGTTTAAAACACGATTCCATGCTTTTCTCCAGTCATATTTCAATGCTTTTTCTATTATGGTATAGGTGGGTGGAAATCAGACTTTACAATTACAACTAAAAGTGAAAGAGAATCAAATTAAAGGCAGACGAAAAATACAGACATAGGAAAGCCAATTAAGAATTGGCTGTCATTTGTTATGTCTCACTCTTGCATGTGATATCAACATAATCACAAGAGTTACGACAAAACTGATGCATCTGCAATATCTGTGTAAACTATAGTGAATAAGTGTCCTAAATTTAGAACTGTTTTGATGAGAGAATGAAAATGGAATTTGCAATGAAGAGTACAACCTAATATAATAGTTGGGTTCAGTATTACAGCACTTGCTAATGGTTAATCAGTTCTAACTATATGATCCTAACACCCCCACAAGTGAGAGTCCATGAAAAGCACTTCTAGCTTGGAGAGAAGCCTAAGGAATGATGAATGATCCAAATGGTCTAATGCCAATTTATAATCACCTAAGAGTTTGAAAGAAGTGATCCTTAAGAATTAGTTGTCAATAAAAAAACTCCATAACTATGTTGAATGTCTCGTACTTGTCAATATAGCTAATAATATCCAAGTACATATCAAAATCCTTAATGCAAAATCCAGTTATAGAGCATCCGGTGCCAAGACAACAGAGCCATGAATTGGCTTAGGAGCTACAATGAACACAGATTTCTGGTCTGTGGTGGTTAAGTAAAGAAGGCACCCTATACAAGTCATACCAAGGCACTTTTCCTGCAATTCAATCTTACTTGCTTATTATTTTCAAATATTGAACAATTCTAAATGGACTGGCTGTTATTTTCCTCTACCGAAAATTCATTGAAGCTTTGATTTCAAAGTTATGAAATAAGGGCATTCTAGAAAATATTTTCGTATATAAAGTCATAAAAAATGTTAGTTGTTCCGACTTTGTGTAAGTCATTACATTACATGACGCTTTAGTTTGACCATAATTTTTTTTTTTTTCTAATGATTTTAATGAATACATCATTAAGTTTGTAAGAATAAAAGTAACGATGCATTCATGAGTACTATAAACTTATGTCTCAACCAAACAATTTGGGATTTAAATATTCGTGATATTGTATCGGAAGAAAATCTCTACTTTGTATGCACACAATATAATTATTTACTTTTATATAATTAAAATTTATAATAAATAAATATTCTTGAATATATTAATTATATTTTATATTTACAATTAACCATGTAAATGTGATATGATAGAAAATATTAATTGACATTTTTACAAAATATTAAAACTCGAGATAAAGGAAAAATAATTTGCGATAGTCAACAGAAAATTTTTGACTAGTTATGATAGTATTTGAAATTCACGTACAAAAGAGATACCATTTAATAAAGTTTGAAAGAGTCAAAGAATTGTCAAATTATATATTCAAATTTATTATATAAATTATTACCGACCTTAATAATTTTATATATATGACACTTTATAATTACATAACAGACCATAAAAAGCTGTACTTTAATTACATTCTAATTATATATAACTGGCTTACTTTTGATCTGGCTTCTACAAGATGTGGTTGTAACATGTAACCATTTTTGTTTGTTCGTACTACATACAAATAAATATCATTGAAACCGGGTGTTGAAGAATCAGAAGAGAGCGACAGCGGCCAAAGGAGTCAGCAGTGGCGGTAGTGAAACATTAAAACGACACAACTCCGGTTCACATCTTGTTCACAAAATCCTATAATCCCCCTACTAATAGTTTATCAATGATATGATATGATATGCTTTATTCCCAAGATGCAAGCTAAAAGAGAAACAGACATGACTAAATATCAAACCATGAGAGAAAACGATTGTAAAGGAGAAGCAAAACATTTGTCAGTATAACACAAACCGTATTAACAGAGGAAGCCTTTTACAAGGTCAGTTTTAGTTAGGAAGCTGCCTAGACATATCTTTTTATTGTATACTTATGGGGCATAATTCATAATTCTTCCCTACTTGTTCGCAGCTTTTCTTCAAATCATAATGCATTGACAATATTCCACTCCTTAGTTCGTCAAAAAGAGTACAAGCCTTTTAGAATTTACAAAAAGTGATCATCGAGAGTGGTAGCTGCTAATAATGTACCCTCTCTTCATTGAAATGCAGGCTCTCAATACCCCTAAGAGTTGTCTCCAAATTCTTTATGTTCGATGTGTTTCTGCCAGAGGATGTACGGTTGTGCTCAGATGACATGATCGCTGAACTTCTCTGAGCACCAGGGACAGACATTTTGCGAAGTGCTCCCTGACTTGAATCCAGAGTCAGAGGACGTGAAGCCTCAGTCTCACTGCCAACAACTACATCACGGGATTCTCGGCTGCCTGAGACAGCACCTCGCCTTGCAGATCCACTTGGCCGGAAAAAATTAGAACTTGACAACTGATAAACCATGCACAGAGATTCATAAGTAACATGAAAACTAATTACCATATAAACAAATAAACTAGTATAACCTCAACAGTAAGATATATCAAATATGATTATAATTTTGAACTAACAAGGCAATCACAAAAGAAAGATCATCAACACATACTACACAGGGTCTCCCCACAAAACTCTGAATACAGTTCTGAGGAAGTTAAGTCCAGAGAAAGATACATAACATGTCTAACATAAAGCTAAGTTTTAAATATTATATTACCTGTTTATTTCATGATTCACCAGTAAATAAACGCAAGTAATACAGCCAATGTGTAATTGGGTCACGACCAAAAGAAAAAAGATGCAACAAAAAATAGCTTCATAATTGTCTTGGATAAATGAAAAATAGTTTCATATTTTTTTTCCTTTTAAAGCGATTCCATATTCCTGATAAATAATAATTGCCTTAATCAAACATAGTTTAACAAGTATAATAATGGATTTAAGAATTCTGAAAATTAATGCATAAAGAAACCATGGTCTTTAAACTTTCTAAAAGAAATATGATGACATCGCAGCAAAATACACGCACCGTAACATCTTTGGATAGAGTTGAGTCATATCCAACAGGGCCCTTTTGTCTAGATAACATTCCATCATTAGCGATAGGTCCAGAGTTTCTCCTACGAGTAGGATCTGATGAAGACCAATTAGTATGCCTACCATCCTCTCCACCTACAAAGAAGATGCCCCATAAAAAAAAATACAAGAGTTACATATCAGCAATGGAGTCAAATAACAAACTAAAAAGGACAAAAAAATCACATAATAACTGATAGATTATTGAATGGTTCCATAAGGTAACAGTCTGCCTGTAAGCATCTCAATCAAGGTAAATAAATAATAGATCAGAGATAAGAAGCCAAAATAAAAATTATACCTAACTGTCCATCAGCATTTGCAGCCAGTGGTGGCACGCCTGAACTTGGTCCAGCAGCAGGACCCTGCAAGTGTCACTTCCACTAAAATAACCTAATCTCAACAATCAATCAGCTAATACAATGAGATAGGCATGCTATCACTTACAATAACACGGGCAGGGGCAGTGGCACTTTGCGATTGCTGATATTTCAAAATGGTCCAATCAAAGACATAATCAAACTGGAACCCTGGTGCAAGAACATAATAGAACAGCTATTTGGTCCCTAAAACTTTTTTATCAAGGAGCATAGGTATAATATCTCAATAAAATATAAATAGAAGAACGAGGCTCAAACCTTCACGAATGAAAAGGTCACGCAGAAGTCTTTTCAAATAAGCATAATCTGGTTTGTCATCAAACCTCAGTGACCGGCAGTAATGGAAGTATGAAGCAAATTCTGAGGGATAGCCGCGACAGAGAGACTAACAAAATCGCAATTCACAATCAGATATAATTTTGAAAACAAAATATTGACATATGATATGAAACAAAAAACCTTCTTAACCACACAGTCACACCTCAATAGAAGTAGAAACTTTCTTCTCACTAATCTTCTCATACTTCTGCTTCTTAGTACCAGCTTTCAATCCCTGCCAAGGCAGACTGCAGAACTACCAAATGAAAAAACAGTACGTGATAAAAATTTTAAAAATTAAATAACAAGGGAGAGAGGCTAATTACCTTCCTCTTAAAAAGTACATAAGAACATATCCAAGTGACTCTAAATCATCTCTGCGGCTTTGCTCTATAAAAGCATGAAAATGACATTTTCATGTCCAAATAAATGGTCTTCAACAAAGATATAAGAAATGGTACTGATCAAGAAAGACATAAGAGCATACCAATTCCCAGATGAGTATTCATACTAGCATACCTAGCAGTTCCTGTCAAATTCTTGTTCTCTCTGAAACGAAATTAGAAGGAAGTCAAATCACAGAAAATTAGAAAGTACAGATTGCAACTTAGAAACGCAAAAATCAATTCTGCAACCATAGTGAATAAAATCAGATAAATGTAAAGTACCTGTACGGGATATGCTGATGTGTACTGGTGTCTCTATATTTCTTAGCAAGGCCAAAGTCAATGATATACACCTAAAATGAGGCAAATTTGAAAAGGATACATTAAATATAGGATATGATAAAAATAAAAAGAAATTAAAAAGCAACAATTAAGCACATACTTGATTCGCGCGCCTCCCTAAACCCATAAGGAAGTTGTCTGGCTTGATGTCGCGATGCAAAAATGATTTGGAATGAACAAATTCAACTCGATTTATCTGCAAACAGTTTAAGATGTATAAACAACATCAGTCAACTAATTCAGAATTAAGAAGGATGTCTCCCGCAATATAGGAAAACCTACCATCTGATCAGCAAGCATAAGAACAGTTTTGAGAGACAATTTCCGACTACAGAAGTTGAACAAATCCTCAAGACTAGGGCCAAGTAAATCCATCACGAGCACATTGTACTCACCTGCAACACCGTACCATTTCACATTTGGAATTCCATCTGCCAAATAAAAGATGGCCAACCAAAAATATTTAAGCTGAGTGAGAATCACAAAATCAACAACAAATAAAAATTTCCAAAAAACACAAATTCACCAAGATGAGAGCTTACTTCCTCCTTGAAGTATTTTATACAGCTTCGATTCATACAACAATTGAGGGTGCTTGGTTTTGACACTTTCCTGAATCAAAAACCAAAATAAAACAACAAAACATCCAATTAAACACATCCAACCCCTCACTCAACAATTTCAATTTTGCAGCAGAAGGAAACAAAAAACCTTCAACTTCCAAACACTTATTAGAAAAATTAACCAACCGATTCCAGTGTTAGAAAACAAACTAAAGGCAAACCAAACGATATTCAATATCCTATATCTCCAATTTCAACTCTACGATACAACGTCACTGAAAAATTTCCAATTCTCCTAACTTCTGTAACTTTAAAATTTCTCAGCAACCAAACAGGAGTAGCAAAAAAAAAAAAAAACAAGTTAAACTTTTTCCCTTCAAATTAGGGTACGTCGTAGGTCCGAAAACTCACAAGCTTAATCGCAACCTCTTCATTCGTCTGAACATTAGTTCCTGCAGCAAAACAAGCATATCGAATTAACCAAAGTGGGAAAACTCGCAGTAAATAAACAAAAAGCGAAAAGCAACAGGAAGCAGAGCGCACCAAGATAGATCTCCCCGAAGGATCCGCTTCCAATTTTCCGACCGAGACGAAACTTGTTCCCAACTCGAGTTTCCATTCAGCCGAAACCCTAAAAGGTTTGGAAAACTGAAATTGGGAATTGGAAAAGCGAACGCGGAGTGTAGCTACAACTTGAAGTAGGTCATGGCAGAAGAAGAAGAGGGCAAAATTGGGAAAAGAGAAACGGACAAAAGAAAAAAAACGTAGAGAGAGAATGATGGTTGTGTGTCACACGCTTACTTACCCTCCTCAACCTAACAGCTTTTTTGTTCTGTTTTCAAGATGAAACGACGTTGTTTTCGATTTCGTTTCATCGTTTAATTCGTCTTCTGATTTCGGGAATATTTTACTTTGTTCATCTGTCTTGTGATGGAGGAGATGCTGTAAAACATTTTTTATGTATAAAATAAAATATATAATATATATTATTGAATAATAATATCAACCACTTTAAATTGTTAATTGTTGTTAATCGTTAATATACTATAAATTATATTCTCTCTTTTTATGATTCAAGTTTCAAAATTTTAGGTTTTCACAAATACATATTGTTCATTTTCTTTATAGTAAATTATGGTAACATTCTCATATATTTTGTGGAATTATATTTTTTTTTTATATTTTCAATAATTCTTTTACAAGAAAACTTGAAGTAATATTTAAAAAATAAAAAAGTAAGAGGTTAATTTAATGTATAAAAGTGTAAAAAAAAGTTGTTAATCTAAATAATACTGAATTGTATTCCTTAATAAAGTTTCGGATTCCAACTTTATGGATGAGAAAAACATTATTAGAGAGATTATAATATCAATTTAGTCACTAATTAAGTTGTTGATACCAGTAACATGGTTAAAAAAAAGTGTTAGTATGCAATATATTCTTTTTAACATACATGTGTAATATTTTAAAAATAATATAAAATAAAAATTTATGGAAATCTAATATTAGTGAAATTATTTTTTCTTTCATTATTACTTATACTAATTATAAAACATAATTATTTATATATCTTATTGTTTGATTATATATTTTTATTTTTAATAAAAAATTAAAAACCAAATCATAATATGATTTTAAAAAATAGATAATAAATAAAATAAAAATAAATATTTATCTTTTTTGAGACTTTATTTTTTTTATCAATTTGGTTTAAGATACTCTTAGATATTAGTTATAACTCAACAATTTTATAGAAAAAAAAATTGTTTTGAAAGACTAAAATATGAATATCTTTTATTAAGGATAAAAATATATTTAAATTTATAAATTGAATTTATGATTAAAATGCAATGAAAAGCAATTAAAAGAAACGTAAATGATGCTAAAATAAAAAGAAAATAGCATATGAAAAAAAAAAAAACATAAATGATCGAAAATGTAAATGGACAAATGAGTTTGAAAGACTTGGAAAATAGAAATGATCCTTTCAATTATTCAAAGTCAAGTGTGTTGAAAATGTAAGTGGGATAGGTCTCAATGAAATTTGAATGCCAGCACAAAAACTTTTAATTCAGCCTGGACTTCGTCAATTATAGAAATATAAAGGTCCCTTGACCATGTAAGGTAGGTTTAGGCCTCTCAATGACATTTTTAATTAATGCTTTAATTCTACCATGACTGTTTCTATTATAGAAATTTAAACCTCCCCTCACCCACCATGAAATAAATACAGTCAATGCAAAGAATTTGAATAGTATAATAAATACACAATGCACTTCATCATTTTCGAAGAAAATTTGGGAATTAGAAGTTCTAACCAAATAAAACTATTTAAAAACCCTTAGCTCAAGAAGAAGAAAAAAAAAAAAAATACTAATACGACTTACATGTTTCATTTCTTCAAAGGTCAATTGAATCATAACCATGTGGTAGGAGAATTACAGTGACACTTCTACGTAAATATGTTACATACAGCAGCAATTTCCATACTTCTCGGTAGTGAATGGGACTTTAATTCACCCAATTTAATCAAACAGTATGAGCAACCCTAAAAATACCCAAAACTGTTAAATTATGTATTGTGTCACGAAGGGGCCGAAATAGTCATGGTAGATTGTTTCTTCTGCAGCCTTCCCTTCAGTTGCCTGATCTTTGCTTCCACTCTTGCTGTGAAACCAATCTTGGTTTCCTGTCTGGCTTTAGAACGCTCCCTTGTCCACATGTGTTGGTCTTCAATATCTTTTTTGTAGTACTTGATTTCTTGGATAATGTGATGATCCATGGGATGGAAACATCTTTGGTAGGATATGTGAACAAAATAAGGAAGATTGCAAGTAACTGTAACTAAAAGGGTTATTATCCAATAAATAGGTGCAGGACCAAGAGCTTCAGCCAGTATTTGGTAGGCACTCTTGGAATATTCTGGAGAAAGCATTCCATACAACAAGAGAAAGATGTACCAAGTGGCTATGCTTCCCCATACAAACAGGTGCTGAATCCATGTAAAGTGGCTCATCGTCAATGCAATCTGACAGTTGACAGTCCAGACGATGCAAGTGAACATAGTGGTCCCAACAGCAGCCATGTCAGCTATCTGGCCATCACTACGAAATGCTTGGTCATAGAAGATGGTGACGATGAGGAAGAAGATGATGAGGGAGGCATAGAGACCATTGCCCATCCATCCCAATATTCTATACCAGTCAAAGAATAAATTCCTGGGTCCTTGTTGATATAGTGCAGGAAACTGGAAAGCACAACAACCAACAGGCTCATCGATAGGTTCTATTACTCTACCATGTAAGAAACACATAGAAGACATTTCAGGAGAACAAACCTGTAAACAAACTTCTGATGGAACATCTTGTTCAAAAACACCGAGTGAAATAACAGGTAATGATGTCAGAACAACATTGAACAATATCATATACCAGTCATCATAAACTGATTGACCAGAGAAGCCTGTGAAGGCCTCAAAATAGAAGATGGTGAGGCCAAATGTAATATTCTTGTAGAAGAAATAACATATCTGCATGCACAACAGAATAGTTTAGAAAAGCAATACAGGAACCAACTCAGAATAGTAACATACAAATTACTGAAACTATTCCATGATTCTCTCTACGTGCAATAATGTATAGCACACAAGAAATTGAAGGCAAGGCGTCCAACATGCGAGAATAATGATCAAGATGATTATTAATGAATTACCATTTGTGCAATTCTCTTGTAACACCAATGTCCATGGATTACCAGAAGCCTCTCCAGAAATCGAAATTGGGCAATTGCAAAGTCACTAGCCATCACTGCCTGGAAGGAAGTTGCAGGCTTAAGTCTACAACTTGCAGAAATTTTACATGATTCCAAACATAAACATAATGTGCATTTTGTTGTCTTGCAAGTATGAAAACGACAATCAGCGAGTCTACAAGGACCAATTATAGTTTCTGAACAAACTATATTCTACATGAGATTAATGTTGTAAACATCATATCGGAATCAAACAAAGCTGTCAATTCAAAATATCTAATATGAAGTACAACAACAAATTTGTAAATTTAAATAGTTGATAATCCCTATTTCAGCCTACATTCAGAAGTCAGATCAGACACTTGTCACAATGAACAAAGATAGTATTTGCCTATACTTACATTTAACATATAATAATTAATTGGCAAGAAACATTAGTTAGTAACAGTTTCTAGTATCTTCCGAATGAACAGCAAAAAGCTTGCAAATCATTGCCCACGTGACATTGAAAATTTTAACTTTTCATTACTATTAGAATTCAAACATAACAATATTAATATTAAAATGAATAAAAGGCTAAAACTAGCATATAGATAAGTTTCACATTTAGTGTCACCTTGTCTTCATTTTATATAAGAAATTAGTCTACAAATAATTATTAGCAAAGCGAGTGTAACCTTTTCCTCACTTTATAAAAGAAATTAATCTTTAAATAATTTACTAGAATGCAAAGAGAAGTTCACTTCTCTACTGCATTAGATAAGCACTAATCACAATACAGCTAATAGGAAGACTTGATAAGAAGCCTGGTCGATAATCTAGCTAGAAAACAGAGCCAAAACATGCAAAAATAAACATAAGAGTTTCTCTCTCTCTAATCCGTTTGAAATATTAAACTACATGAAATTATAATTTGGTTGTTTCTGAAACATAACACATAGCATTAGAATTTGCAAAAAACGTTAAAAACACATTCACATTGATAGTTTAATGCATCATTATGCTTAAAGAACCAGTCATGTAAGCCACTGACCTGCATACCTTCAACCCCACTGATTCCAACGCCAATATCTGCTTCTTGAATCATGCCAACATCATTTGCACCATCACCTATTGCTAGAGTAGTCTTCCCAGAACCTTCTTTCACTAACCTTGTTACCTGACACCAAAAGATTAAGGATGACATCATAAAACAACATACAAGATTATTTCTCACAATGATACATTGACAGAGATTAGAAAACGCTAACACAAGTGATACAATGACTATTGTGCATAACTGAACTCATGCATCCATCAGAAATTAACTGGACCTAATTTTTCCTATCTAGCTAAGGAGAATCCATGTGAGCAGTCATGCACAAATTAAACCCCGATAATCAACTACATAAATTTAGTCAAGTATTATATAAAAACCTAAAAATCAAAACTGAAAAGGTAAAAAAGGTCCTACCAATGCCTTTTGCTTGGGAGACACACGACAACAGATGACAGATGCACAATCAACTGCCAATCCCAAAAATTGGAGCTTCATATCATCTTCTAAAGTATACGTCAGAGTTTTCCCATCAATAATTAATGCAAATGCAGCATGAGGATCCTTCTCCAGTTTTATCATTTGGGAAGCATTGGTAATTTGGTTCGAAATGTTATCCTTGATGGCCTGGGGTGTTAAACAAAAGAACTAGGCCTAACATCAGATGAAACTCAAGTCCATAAAGTAAACTCCTTTACCCTTTCTCAATGACAAAAGGTACCTGTTTGACATCAGTGGCTACAGAATCTGAAACCGGAGTAGTTATACAGATCTGCTTCATGCCCTGTCGAAGCAAACTGCAAGCAAATCTGTACCACAGAAACAAAACAGATTCATAATGCATTTTACAGAGACATTATTGAACAATTTAAACCTCAATTATTTAGAACAGCAATGAAATAATTTCATGAGGTCAAATGATTTGCGGTAGACAGACCCAATGTTGATTGCAGTTTCCATCTTATCCCCTGTCAACACCCAGATCTTAAGACCAGCTTGAGCAAGATTATCTATACACTGGGGAACCTGCAGAGAACAAAAAATTGAATTTGGTTGAATATTTGAAGTAGAGAAAATAGTATTGACCATAAAGAATGACAAGGCCCACCCCTTTCTGTAGCTTGTCTTCCACAGCAGTAGCCCCAACAAGAATCAACTCTTTTTCCATCATATCTGATACTCGCTCAAGCATTGAATCTCTGTCAGCCCCAACAGCTGCTTTGGCTTTCTGAAATTCATTGTTCCAAGTAGAGTATTCCTCCTCATCAAGCTTTCTATAAGCCAGGGCTAGTGTTCTCAAACCAGCTTCTCCGTACTCGTTTAGATGTTTGGTAGTAGCCTCCAAATACATTTTCCCATTCTTTGACATGCGATCAAATATGATACTGCATAACCAAGTAATAAAAGAACGGATGTCAAAGTTTAAAGAGATATGTTTAACATATCTAAGAGCATTCATGTGGGTGTGAGGTGCATTTAACAAGTTTAAAATCCACAAAGCTTGAACGTGACTTCAATTTCCTTTATTCTAATGTAAATTTTGAGATATAGGTCCTATTGGTCATTAACAACCATAAGTTCAGCTGCCGGTAATGAAACTATAGGCATTAGGCAAGAATAACAGATTCTGCAAGCTAACCTGTCTGCCCCTTTGCACATAAGAAAGATACTGCCCTCCTCATCACGCACGATCACTGACATACGTTTTCTTTTACTAGTAAAATCCAGCAAATTCAAAAGTTTGTACTCTCTGTAGAATTCACCGGAAAAAACATAAATAGAGGGCAAATTGTTTGAAAGAATTTAAAAGCTAAAGAAAAATTTAGAACTCCTCTGATTCAGGCTGACCCTGGAGGGGGGAGTAGAAGAACGTAAGAGTTTTCGTGAATACTGACCTTTCAACCACTTGTCTAGAATCAGAAAACCTTTCACGTATGAAAACACTTGATTGATTCCTTTTGCAAAACTCAAAGCCAAATTCTCTTGCTGCTACAAGAAAAGCCCCTTCATCAGGTGACTCAGCTTCATACGTAAAAACACCAGTCTCCTCATTCAGCTCAGGAATGGCAGTGTGGCAAACTGCTAGTATTCGGAAGAACATCAAAAGGTCATCAGCATTGGGCTCTTTCAACCAATTACAATTCATGAGGCGGTCATCTTCAAAACCAAATCCCTTGATGCCATGCCTTTGATCCTCATATCCTTTGGAAGTAACAACAGCCTCCAGTGCAATTTCTTCATCTTTTTTAACATTATCCCATGAAACTTGCACTTTAGCCTTTGGCAGGGGGAAATTGGAGAGATCTGTATTTTGATCATCAAGATCAGAAGCCATCTGCTTTGCTGCAGCAACTTCAACTTCACTGGAGCGCACACCGTATGCAGTACCGGCAATGGAGCACTTCAAAAAGTCCATCTGATTACAGGTCAAAGTTCCAGTTTTATCTGACAGGATAGTATCTACCTGACCTAACTCTTCATTCAAATTTGATGTCCGTGCATCAGCCGGAGTCCCAGTTTCGTCATCGTACATTTGAATGTCTTGGTTGATGAAGGTTGCCTGTAAAACCTTTACAACCTCGATGGAAACATAAAGTGAGATGGGTATCAAATATCCATAAAGAATGAGGGCGGTAATCAAATGACTCATTCCAGCTACTCCAACTTTCTTGGGATCATACTGGTATTCAATATTGTCAGGCCGTAAATACCACCAATTTGGGGTTTGGTACTTAGTCTTGATGATAAATCCTATGGAACTAATAACAGATATCAAAATAAGGACAGTGAAGAGGGTGTATATGATATAATCCATCTTCTTTTCTATTGTGCTTCGTTTTGAAGGGGATTTTGTTGAATTTTGCATGACTTTGCTATCATGACCAGTGAAAATGGCCACCCCATAGATGTACTCAGTGTTCCTGAGCTTAGAATCTCGGAGAAGAATTTGACTAGGATCAAGAGGATAAATCTGGCGCTCATACTCTAAGTTTCCAACAAATCTATAAAGATTGGGGTTTGGGTCTTCACAACGTATTGTTCCAGTGAAATCTTTAAAAACTTCGTCACTATCTAGACTCAAGGTAGTCTCCAAAGATCTTTTCACCTTCAAGTTGGTCTCACCATCTAAATTCATAGTCTCCACATAGCATATCCCATCCTCATAACTCGATGACAACAGAAGCAAATCAGCTGGAAAAAATTGATCCTTTTGCACTTTTACAACATCCCCAACCATAATGGTCTGCCACGACCTGGGACCAAAAACACCATCGCCTTTATGACGATTAACCTTTCGGCGATTAACTTTGACATCCTGAACGAACCTACGTGAATCTTCCAATGCTTCCTTTGCCATACTGAGCCCCACAACAAATGCCAAAGGAGCAATCATGCTCAGAGGGCTGAAAGGTGAAATTGGAGAGGCCGAGAGACACGCAGCCAAAAGGAAGTATATATTAGCAACCCTACGGAATTGTTCAAAGAGTGCCTTGGGGAAAAACGTAAGAACATTGTACTTGGTCGTGGATATATCATTCCTGCAGTAATATAGAGGCTTCTTTTCATGGAGAAGAGGCTGATTGCAATATACAGTTCGCGAGAACCCGGGACCTTGAAGTGGATGAGGTGCTTCCTCAATGGTAGAAGGCTTAAGGCAACCAAATGTGTAAAGATTGCTCCTCCGGAGCCTCGCCCTTATCCTCCCCCGTGTCATCTAACCAGAATTCAGCTCAATGTAGAGTTATATTTAACTTAACACATACCCAACAAGAAGTAAACCCACATCTTTGGAACCATCAACCTGCCTCTGGTCCTCAATTTGTTCTCTTAAAACCTACAACAAATACACAACCCAAAAGTATTCACTACTAAATCCACACATATAATAGATTATGAATCAAAAGTTCAAGAACTTAATCCCAAGAACAAGAAATCCAAATTCACGCAAACAATATTATGTGAAACCAAAAAAAATACAAACATTCCAACTGAAATTCAAATTCAGAGATTCTCCGACGTCATAATTTTTTTTTTTGAAAATGTCCAAACATTAAGACAAGAATAATATCAATAATAATAGTAAAAAAAAGAAAAAGCAAAGAAACCAGAGATCCTGTAACACACTCGTCCAGGCATGAGAAATCGGAGAATTCAAATCGACGAGCTAAAGAACGTCATGTCAGTGTCTAACAAAAATATGCATTCAAAAAAGCTGAAAGAAAAACCAACGTGGTTCACGTTTTACTTTATTCTATCTTCTATTTCAAAATTTGCCTAACAAAAATAATGATCCAGCTAGAGGCGTAAACAATTATCAACAATGCCAGCGAATTGAAGATTCAGCCCAACCAAATCCACCAAATTGAATAGAAAAACAATTCCAGTTTCTCTCACAAACGAAAGCAGCTAGAAAAAAAAAAAAGAAACTCAAAATGACAGAGAGGAAAGCGCACGCACCGAACGGGAGGGCCCCGTTCATGTTGCGGAACGAACGTAACAATGCAGTAAAATGCGAAGGGTAGGGAAGAGGAAGCAGAGTCACGCTACGCGTGTTGTTCGTTGCAGATCGTGGAAGGAGACAAAATGAAGAAAGAGAGAAGAAGAAAAAAAAAAAAGTTAAGAGAGAGAGAGAGAGAGAGAGAGAGAGAGAGAGAGGACAGGGTTTTAGTGTAGACAAAGAAAAAGAAAATGAAAATGAAAATGAAAGAAAGAGAAAAAGAAAGAGAGAGAAAGTCTCACATCACATACACACTCTTTTTCTTTCCCTCCTCTGATGCCAGCAATTTCCGGTCCCGCGACACATTTATATTTTTTTCCCTTTTTTTATCTTTTAACTTTTTTTGGGTATGTGTTACAAATAGAATAGGAAATAAGGTTTTCATTTTCTTTTTTGTTTTTCATTGTTCTGATATTTATTTAATTTATTATTTACCATTTATAATTTAAATTGATGATAAAGTGAATCATGAAGACCCATGTTGTTGAAAAATATATAAATACTTTTTTTTTAATATTTATATATAAAATACTCATATTAATAATATTATATTTGTGTTTAATATATTTATACACAATTTATAACGTAATAATCACTATAAATGTCTTATTAAGCCTTTCAAAATGATTATAATTTAAAACTTATTGAAGTAATAATAGTGATTATTTGATGGATAATTTTAAGTGATTTTTCCAAATATTCCCATGGCATTTATGTAAGAGATTTCAAATGCTTCCATTGATGATTTAACAATGAATCAACCACTCTTGTATTTTTATATTTTTTTTTCTTATGATTGAACATCAATGCCTCTGAGTTTATTAGTAACTACCACATCATGGCAAGATTTTGATTCACTAAAAAAATGATTTTTAATTTGATGGATATGATTGTAAAATGCATTTAAAGTTGTCTAATTAGGGTTCCCATTTTCTATTGTCAAGTGGATATCTCCATTTACGCGGATAGAAGTTGGTGGGTGTTGTGGTGGGAACATTTCTATTTGACTACAATATTTTTATTGCACGTATTTTTATAAATATAAAATCAAAATATATTTTAGGTATTCAAAAATTTAAGTTAATTTAAATTCTTATAATTTTTTTGTAGATCAATTAAGTTAATTATATTTTTCTTTTATTTTTAATTACTTTATTTTGTATGTTGTATATTTCTTTTTAATGTTATATTATATTTTAAAATTTCTTAAAATTTAATATTAAAAATTATAATGCATTGTTTAAAAATATAGTGTAATAAAAATTTTAAAATAATAATAAGAAAAAAGCATCAATTGTCCATATTAATGTCTTCAAATATAATACTAAAATAACAAAATAAATACTATAAAAATGGTTTTAAGAAATAGTATACTATAAAAAAAACTCACTAATAATAAAAATAAAATAAATAATTTTATTATCTATTTTTTTCATTATCTTATGTAATAAAAGAATAAAAAAATCTTATCTCATATAAAATAATAAATAAAAATAGTATTCAGGTTAATTATATAAAAACAAATAATTAATAAAATATTGTTGAATTTCTAATTTTAATTATAATATTATAAATTTAAATTTTATTCTAATAGTATCTTACGTCTTCTATTTTTCAAATAATTCATTTAAATCTTAAAATAATAAAAATAATTATTAATTATAGTTTAATTATTAGTATAATTTTAATTAGAAAATGAATAATAGTTGTAGAACTAAAATGTATAAATATATATTTTTTATTGTATTTTTAAGATATTAGTATGTGTATGGTAAAGAATTTTTCATGTTTATGTTAAATTTTTCACATCCCACTTGATTAATTAAAATTGAACATAAAATTATGGGTTAATAGATAACAACTAAAAATACAACTTGTTGTAAATTTAACATCTATTGATTTATCTTGAGAATGTGTAATCAATTTTTTTCAATTTCTCAATATCCTAATCATGTCATGAACAATTAATATTAGAATACAAAATATTAGATATAGAGGTTAAAAAATGAAGGTTCATGTAAGGATTGATCCACTAAGTTCACTTCTTTAGTAAATACGAGGATTCGAGTATCAACATTTCAAATTTCTTCATTTATCACTCTCACTAAAGTAGGTTAAAAAAACATATTGAATATATTAATGACCACCAAATATGGTTAGGCTAGATCATCATCAATGTAAAATTCACATAGATTTGATTAATTATTGTGAGTGTCTTTCTTTGAAGGATCAACAACAAATTTAAGATCAACATAACTACCTTTTGTATAACAATATACAATTGATGGAGATTGAACACTCACAATTAAAGGACTTAGGTACCATAAAGTTGAGTTTTGACTTTATACACGCATTAACTCTCTTTTAATCTTTTTAAGTAATGATATAGGTTACATATGACCTAAAGAAAACTATCATTAATCAAATATGGTAAAGTCTCACAATTTAATCATTAAAAAAAAAATATATATATATATATATAAATAAGAAATAGGTAAAAGTTTATTTTAGATTTATAATATTTTTAAATAATTTAATTCATATAAATAAAATAATATATAGTAGAGATGATTAAGAAACAATTAGATAAAAAATTGGATTCAAGAAACAAGAAATATGATGGATTAAAGTCAAGAAACAAGTATGAGACTGATTTTTGAAACACAATGAATTTCAATTAAACAACTCAATTAATTTAAGGTTTATGATATATCATTCATAAAAAACAAGAAACAAGATATTTAAACCGTTGGAATCAAAGAACACTCGTGATCCATAACATATATGGTTTGACCAACTTAAAGTAATGAAGAATAAAGATGAGCAATGAAAAATAAAAGATAGAAAGAGATTAAAAATGAAAAATACACATGACTTGACAAACAAGATAAGTGCATAATGACAATCATCACTTGAATTAAGGAAATTTAAGATAAGATTCAAAGAGGGATAATGATATCTCTAAAAGATTATTCTCGATCAAGGTTGAGAACAAGTGACGTTTCAAGTTTTATTTCTTCCAAAAATAAATTATAAAAAATACAAGACATTTATAACATTTTATAGACTATAGACTTTGAATATGAAGAGACTAGGTCTTGTTTGATGTGTTACAAGTCTCACACAAACAAGTCTCACACAAACAAGTCTTTAAATCTTTCTAATATATTCTACTATCCTATGACACAAACACTCATTTTATATAATCTTAAGGAGGTATTTGGATATTAACAGACAAAATAAAGAAAATGATGTTTGTGATATAAATATTTATTTAGTAATCAATGTAAATTTAAATTGCCTCCACATTGTTACCAAAGGAGATAGTACCTTGCTCTTCCTATAGTCAAAATTTACAATATCAAAATATTTCTACATTAACATAAAAGCTAATCAAAATCAAAGTTAAGGTGAAAGAAAACAAAAAGAGGTAAGTAATTTGAGCAAAATACTAGGAGATCCAACCAAGTTAAGGTGAAAGAAAACAAAAAGAGGTAAGTAATTGAGCAAAATACTAGGATATCCTACCAAATCAAATTCTTTGTTGTCTCCTCAACTTGATCCCAAGAAAAATGCAAAATAAAAATTATTTCTCGAACAAGTTTCCTTAAATAACTACTAAACCAAGTGTGATTTGAACATGGCACCTTCTCAATTCAAGGATCCATAATAATATGTAGTCTATTCACAAATATGTGTCTAACAATTAAGTCTTTCACTCATGTAACTTGTCTGGTCTTAATAACACCATGAACATGTCTCAACAAAAGAAGATCCGAAGATGCTATGTACTTGTTAACAAAAAAATAAAAACAATTAGATAAGACAAGATACAAATTAAAAATTAAAACTACTAAGATATATTAATTTATCAAGTTTAAAAAATTCATAATAAGACAATCATAACCTATATATCATGCAAATAAATAGAAAGTTTTCTCTTATGTCTTTGTCATGATCATTTACAAATTACATGGATAAAGTCCTCTTCATTGTTTTTAATGTTATTTTATACGTATTGAGTTATTTTATAAGTGTTGAGAAAAGGATGTTAATTATATAACCTATTTCATCTTCATTTTCATGTGTATTAATGATTTTTTCTTGAAAAACTATCAACGAACTTACACAAATTAGTAACATAAGACACTTGTTTTGTTTGATATGTTATTCTTTTTTATTTCTTATCTTCTTAAGGTTTATCATAATAATTCCATTTGATTAGATGAAAATTGAAAAAACATTGAATTTAATGTAGTTAAGTTTGTACATTTCTTCAATAAATTCAAAATAATTTATACATACCATATCATATGAAAATTTTATTTTTTGAATTAGAAAAGTGCATGAATATGACCTTAACAGAAACTCCATTATATTACTGTCATTATGAAAATTTTATTTTTTGAATTAGAAAAGTGCATGAATATGACCTTAACAGAAACTCCATTATATTACTGTCATTGTATGATTTTGTTTAGAAGGAGTATTTAATAATGTTGTATCCAATTATATAAAAAACATGGTCATAACAAAAAAATATACTTATTTAAACTAATTCAAGAAATTATTGTTGTACTCGTTAAGTAATAATTGTTCACTTACTTTTTAGTTATAAGTATCAATTTTTTGTGACTAGATATATAAAGAAAACTTTAATAATATTATTCAAAATGTAGAAATGTATTTTAGTACTTCAACAACATTTTTATTTTTTATTTAAATTCTTAAATAAGAAGATTATAGAATGTGTTTTTATTAAATAATTAGAATAAAATTTTATAACTTATTCTATAACATGTCTTTCTATTATTGATATATTTTTTTTCTCTTTCTCAAATATGCAAAATAATAATATAGTTTCTACTAACCTAAAAAATCTCTATGCATTTGAACATGGAACAACTAGGACAAAATGAACTTGACAGATTTAATTTTTTTTACACATATTTAAGATCTCTTCTTATTTTATGTTGTGGAAGATCTCTTCGCACTAGCATGCATCTATCTTTTTTTGGGTTTAGTTTTTTGAAAGAATGTTATTATTTTCTCCTGCTTATAATCTTTCTTAATTGTTTATCGCACAGGATCAAAGTCAGCGATGGATGAACTGGAATCGTTGAAGATAATGGCAGGAAAGATAATTTTTGTGGTGCGGAAGAGAGCATTCGTTATATTGGCAAGGAAATTAAGATTGGTGCTTGTGCTGGAAGCAGGGAGAACATCACAGAGTACACAAAACATTTATATTTAATTTGGTAAACTTTCTCTTCCATCTTATTTAATGTGCAAAAAATTCATGCAGTATATAACACTACTTGCATTATAGCTACATTTCAATTTTCAACAATGTCAGTTGTTAATATGATGATTAAATTCTGCAGGTCGAAAAAAAAGGAAATAGAAGAAGAACAACTGAACATGATGCCAGTTTACGTTACCTCATTATTGAGTCACAACTAAACACAGAATATAACGAGTCCAAAGACATATGTCTTATCGGCAATAAATTGAAGTAACTAAAGAAACTTAACACTTATTGCAGAGAAACTACGAAAGAGCAAGAAGAAGGTTTAGACAAATTTATAGAGCTCTACTATAACGCTGTCAACATTTCTCAATATCAGGTCTTAACCGAGGATGAACTAGCCAAACTGGCTTCTGAGAAGAGAGACTTGTATTGTAACAAACTTTCCAAACTGAAAGTTCAACAGTTTGATATCACCATCTCAACTAGTAAGTCTCAGATTAAAAACTCCAAGAAAGACAAAGTTGAAATCTAGGAAGCTACAAAGAAACTTCAAGAAGAAAATGAAGCCTTGGAAAAGAAGAGGTCAACACTAGAGTCTTTATACTCGGAACAACAAACCAAGAAGAACAATTATGAGAACTTGAAGAGAAAAGGTTGAGTTTGGCTTCAGCTTACAAAGACCTCAAAGAGCCATGTTTGAAGAATGAAGACACAAAACCCCCATTTTAGTCTTCTTTCCTGTTGTTTTCTTTTTATTTGATTCATTCCATAGATAGCTTCCTCCCTTTAACTAAGTGTGGTGCATTGAAGATGATAGCTATTTGTTGAAAGTGAAATTTGTAAGGATGAGTTACGTGGTTTCTATTAATATTTGATTCAAACTATTATGGCTGTAAATAAGTGACATTGTTTAACTAAGTGTATGAGTAAATAATCCCTTCTTTTTCCATTAAAGTGCTAGCACCTTTATATATATATATATATATATATATATATATATATATATATATTCACTTGATATTAATTTCAATATTAAAAAGTTATCTTTATATATAAATGAAAAGGAAGGAAAAGTTCCAGGAAACATCATCATGAGATTAAGGAGTTCCTTTTCAGTTTCCCTCTTGTTCTGTAAGAACATAACACAGTAAAAAAAGGTCCATGATTGCTATATGTTATTGAAATGAATTATGTGGAAAAACACCCCCAAAAGTTACATTAAAACCTTGTGGCTGTCCCAAGTTGACTTAGCAAATTATTTCAACCTAATAACTTAAAACATAGATGTTCTAAGTGTATGAAAAAAGCGGGTGTCTGTGCTCATAAGAATAAAAGCGGGTGTATTGCATTGGCGGTGGATAGTTCGGAAAGTTTGGAGATGTCTTCCTCCATCAAGCACGATGTTTTTCTGAGCTTCAGAGGAGTGGACACGCGATCCAACTTCACAAGCCATCTTAATGCTGCTCTCAGTCAGAAATCAGTCAGCACATTCATAGATGACATACTCAACAGAGGAGACTACGTTTGGCCAAACCTTGCCAGAGCAATCGAGGAGTCCCTTTTGTCAATTGTTGTTTTCTCTGAAAACTATGCTTCCTCGTCCTGGTGCTTGAAAGAACTGGTCCACATACTCGAATGCAGAAGAAAGCGGGGTCTGGTTGTTATACCCGTCTTCTATAACGTAGATCCTTCACACATAAGGAAGCTGAGTGGGAGTTACGAAAAGGCATTCGCAAAGCATGAGCGAGACCCCATATCTTCCGACCGGAAATCCCACAGGCAGGAAGTTTCTACTTGGAAAGCTGCTCTCAAAGAAGCATCCAATATTTCTGGATGGGACTCCAGATCATACAGGTACATAACAATTACCTTATTCATAGTAGGTCTTATTGCAGCCAATTCTCCTTGCTTTTATCAAGCTAATACATGATAATATTATTTCCCTATGTTTGGTTTGTTCGTTTCATTATTATGACAGAGACGAATCTCAAGTCATCCAGAATCTTGTCAATGATGTATTGCAAAAGCTACATCTGAGATACCCTACGGAACTAAAAGGCCTTGTTAGAAATAAAAGTAATTTTGGAAAGTTGGAATCTTTACTGCTAGAATATCGAGTCATTGGGATTTGGGGAATGGGGGGCATTGGTAAGTCAACAATCGCTAAAGAGTTGTTTGCCAAATACTTTCCCTGTTATGATCATGTCTGCTTCGTGGCCAATTCAAAAGAATATTCGCTCGCTAAGCTTTTCTCTCAGCTATTTAGAGAGGAAGTTTCCGCATCAAATGTGGTAGGATCAACGTTTGATATGAGGAGACTCAGAAGGAAAAGGGTTCTCATTGTACTTGACGATATGGATTGTTTAGAACCATTGGAGTATTTATGTAGAGAGTATGCAGACCAACATCGCCATAGTAGACTCATCATAACAACACGAGATAAGCAATTGCTTGAGGGAAGAGTTGATTGGATCTACGAAGTCAAGAAATGGAAAAACTCAGCATCTCTAAAGCTTTTTTGCTTAGAAGCCTTCAAGAAAAGACATCCCCCAAAAGGTTTTGAGAGTCTCTCAGAAAGTGCAGTTGAATATGCTGGTGGTATTCCCTTAGCTCTTAAAGTTTTGGGTTCACATCTTCGTTCGAGAAGTATCAATTTTTGGGAAAGTACTTTAAGAAAATTCAGCATGTATCCTAATGAGAAAATTCAGAACTTGTTAAAAGTGAGCTATGCTGGATTAGATGATCTAGAAAAGAATATATTTCTAGACATTGCATTTTTTTACAAAGAACAAAAGAAAGATCATGTCATAAGGATATTAGATGCCTGTGGTTTTGAGGCAACTAGTGGAGTAGATGTTCTTGAAGACAAAGCTTTGATAACTATTTCAAATAGAAATATAATACAAATGCATGATTTGCTGCTAAAAATGGGTTTGGAGATAGTACGTCAAGAGAGTAGTGGGGATCCTGGAAGCCGTAGTCGATTGAAGGATGATGAAGCTAGGGAAGTGATTGATCAAAACAAGGCAAGGAAAAGGAACATTGACCTTTTATAAGATACTTTTTTTATAGAAACTATTGCAAATTTGATGCCATCTACTTCTCGTTTTCTTTTTGTGTGCTTTACCAGGGAACAGGTGCAATTCAAGGCATAGCATTAGATTTGTCTCAAATTAAAGGTTTAATTTTGCATGCTGACACATTCACAAAGATGAAAACCTTAAGATTTCTGAAATTCTATAACACCTTGGGTCAGAGTGCTGGTGATACATACCTTGACCTTCCTGCAACTCTTGAGCCATTTTCTGATAAATTGAGGTACATCGAGTGGATTGGATACCCTTTTGAGTCTCTTCCATCACCTTTTTGTGCTAAGTTTCTTGTTGAGATTCGCATGCCACATAGCAAAGTTAAACAACTTTGGCAGGGGGTCCAGGTAATTAAAGAATGATTTGTATGTAAACATGTTTACATTATTTTTTGAGTGTTTTCCGTAGTGATGCCTCCTTTTGATTTTTTACAGGAGCTTGATAATTTAGAAGGAATTGACCTAAGACAATGCAAACAGTTTGAGGAGCTTCCAGATCTGTCTAAGGCGCCAAGACTTAAATGGGTGACTCTTTCCCATTGTGAAAGTTTGCGGTATCTCCATCCATCTGTTTTATCCTCGGACGCGCTTGTTACTTTGATACTGGATAAATGTACAAACCTTAAGAAAGTTAAAAGTGAGAAACATTTAAAATCTCTAGAGAAGATCAGTGTCAATGGCTGCTTAAATCTGGAGGAATTTGCAGTTTCATCAGATTTAATTGAAAACCTGGATTTAAGCAATACAGGAATCCAAACATTGGACACATCAATAGGGAGTATGCATAAACTTAAGTGGCTCAATTTAGAGGGCTTAAAACTCAAGCATCTTTTAAAAGAGTTATCTTGCTTGACATCTCTAAAGGTGCTGAAGATTTCTGATAATGGACTAGTAATTGACAAACAGCAAATACATGTCTTGTTTGATGGATTAAGGTACTTAGAAATACTATATTTGAAGGATTGTACTAAGTTGTTTGAACTCCCCGACAACATCAGTTTCTTAACACAATTAAGAGAACTAAGGTTAGACAGAAGCGACGTGAAAAGGTTGCCTGAAAACATTAAGAATCTTCACAAGTTGGAAATTCTGTCCTTGGAGAATTGCAAGGAGCTTCTTTGCCTTCCAAAGTTTCCATCCCTTATCAAATACTTACGTGCCATTAACTGCACGTCATTGGTGTCAGTGTCAAACTTAAAGACTTTGGCAACAGAGATGCTGGGAACGACCAAACGCATTACATTCAAGAACAGCTGGAAATTGGAGGGACATTCACTCAAAATTATTATGGAAAGCCTCCATTTAACAATGTTGAGTGCTGCATATCACAATGTGTTAGTAAGAAGATCATATGGGACGTACCACAGCTACAACTATACGAGTGTTGAGCTTTGTTTACCTGGAGGGAGTGTCCCTGAGCAGATCCATTATCGATCCACTAAGTCCTCCATTACCATTGTACTTCCTCCACGTTCTGAATTACTGGGCTTCATTTACTCTGTGGTTCTTTCTCCAGCTGGTGGAGTGAAGACTTATGGCACTAAGATAAATTGTAAATGCCACTTGCCAGAAGAAGGTATAAAGGCAACATGGCTATATAGTGATATCAGGGGATTGAAGTCGGATCATGTTTATGTATGGTATGATCCATTACACTGTGACAGCATTCTCAAATATTATGAACGACCAAAAGTTTGCTTTGAGTTCAGTGTTGCAAATGATAAGGGGGAAGTTGACGGTTCCATCTGTATTAAAGAGTGTGGGGTAGGCCTTGTTAGTGTTTCAGAAATGGAGAGTGTTTTACGAGAGTTGGACTTTGATTCGTATAAGAAAAAGGAGTTGCTGGAGGGAGTAGAGTTGGAATCAAAACGTGGGAATCAACAGGAAGATTGGAGTGAATGGAGCTCCTCTGGTATGCAACTCATTACTCTCTTTCACTAATATCTTATAATCTTTTATTAAAACAGTTAGGTTGAGATGATACAAAATATATCTAGAACTCATTATAGATCTATTCCAACCTATCAAAATTAGTTTGGAGCCCTGATAAGTTAGTGAAAAAAAATTGTCAAAACATTTTACATGAATGAGTATAGGTATGGTAATTGTAAAAAAAAAAAAGGTCTGACTCAGTATTGTCAAACTATTTTTTTGCAATTCCTTGTCTTCAGATACTGAGTCAGACTCAGAGATGGTGGAACCAAATTCAGCTGAAAAAGGTAAATCTACTCACAAGGAAACCAAAACTGATTCAGGAACAATTGCGGTAAGTCAAGAGTTCTTATATTTCAACAAAGTTGGTGTTCCATCTTACTAGAAGTGTAAAAAAATACAAAATATATTGTGAAACATTATCTGCATATGGCTTTTTACCTACACAATGATTTCTTATAAATTTCAGGTAATAATAATGAATATACATTACAGAGTGTGTTACTAGTATATCTGCATATAAATTTTTGAAACTTGGAGTTTCCGATTTCACAGGTAAGCAATGAAAATTCACAGAGCACATCACTTCAAGTCTCTTCCGAATGGGGTTCTGAGGACTTGAATATTAGTTTAGAAGAATCGAATAAGCAAGTTGTACAAACTCAAAATACAGGGAAATTTGTTATTAAATATTCATCCTTGGACTTTGAGAATTGCCTCCAACAGTTGGATGAAAATCCATTTGCAATCCTTGACTTACTTTCTAATGAGCTATCCCCTTCACTGAAACAATCAGAAACTTGTGTTCAAAAGGTAGCTCAAGCAAATGATGCTACAACCGTCCTAAATGAGTTCCGAACCTTTGTGTTTTCTTCTTCGTTGCTAAAGAAACTTCCAGACCAATCCTTTCGGCAACAAATTGAAGAATCACTACAGAAACTTAACACTTATCGTAGAGAAATTACGAAAGAGCAAGAAGAAGGTTTAGACAAGTTTATAGAGCTCTACTATAAAGCAGTCAACATTTCTCAAGATAAGTTGTTAACCGAGGATGAATTAGCAAAACTGGCTTCTGAGAAGAGAGACTTGTATAACAAACTTCAAGATTCCAAACTGAAAGTTCAACAGTTAGACACCACCATCTCAACTAGTAAGTCTCAGATTGAAAAAATCCAAGAAAGGCAAAGGGAAATCCAGGAAGCTACAAAGAAACTTCAAGAAGAAAATGAAGCCTTGGAAAAGGAGAGGTCAACACTAGAGTCTTCATACTCAGAACAACAAACCAAGAAGAACGAAACACTTGAATCAGTGAAATATATTTCAACTTCTGTTGTTCACACAACCAAACATTTAGCAGAACTTGAAGAGAAAAGGTTGAGTTTGGCTTCAGCTTACAAAGACCTCAAAGAACCATACCGAAGAATGAAGACAAAACCCCCATTTTAGTCTTCTTTCCTGAATCCTGAGGTTTTTTTTTATTTAAATTTTATTTAGGTTAAATATATTTTTTTCACCCATAATTTTCATTAAATATTTAAATATTATTTATAAATTTGATGATAATTAATAATATTACTAAATATTATATTTAAATGTAAAGAATGATTAAAATCATATTTAATATTTTTATCAATATTATTAAAATAAAAAATTATTATTAAATATAGAAAGTATTTAAAATTACATATTTTTATAAGTTAAAAGATCAAATTTATCAATTTTAAAATATAAAAATTAAAGACAAATGTAGAAAAAAAATAGAAGATTGAAAATCCTATTTTTCCTCCTTGCTTCTATTGATGATGTACGTGGTTTCAATTAGTTTCAAATTTTAATGTATTTTTTACTTGTTGATTCAATATGGCTGTTATAAGTGAGAATCTTTAACTTTCATAGTTTTTCTATTTAATTAAATTCCAAGTATGCAAAATCTAAAATTATTAGTTTATTAAGAGATCGGTTTTTAACAAGGAATAACATTACATTTATCTCACTCACTAGACTTGCAATTGAGTGCAGTGTTCATACATTTAATATAATATTTAACTTAAAACCAAGAGGATCACACACATCTAATATTCAATTTATACAATTTTCATTCAGTTTATAGCATCCATTTTCCCTATTGTTATTGTTCAATGTTGCTTCCTGCTAATATCTGGCGATGAGTTCTTCCTGCAGCTCGACCAATATTCAGCAACCAATTTAGAAAACCAAGAGTTGGTCCCCATAAGTTTTGAAGGCTCGTCATATTCCACTAGTTTCCCTACAGTAACCAGCAAAATAAATTGAGGAAGCAGAGAGGACTAGATAAAAGTTTATCTGAAAATTTGAAAAGGAAAAGTAATTAACTTGTATACCATAAGACATGACCATGACCATGTCACTGTCTATTACAGTTGGAACTCTATGAGCCACAGTTATGACTGTGCATGCTGCAAACTCTTGTCTTATCACATGTTGTAGAATGGCATCTGTTGCAGAGTCAATGGATGCAGTAGCTTCATCTAGGACCAGTATTTTGTTCCTCTTAAGTAGTACTCTACCAAGGCAAAACAGTTGGCGCTGTCCTAAGCTCCAATTTCCTCCTTCGTCACTCACTGCAAACTTATCAAAATTAAACTTCTATGGTTTATTGGTTTTAAAATCCTAATGTAGAAAGAGCAGAATAGTAGCCTGTATAAGACTATCAGATTGTTGTCTTCAAGTATGTTAACTCACCTGAAGAGTCCAAGAGACCTGGTAGTTTGCTGATTGTTTCCTTTAGTTGACATTTCTTTAAAGCCTAAATATACAAATCAAATCTTATCAAACCCCTCCTCATAAAACAGGTCACAAGATTTAATAGTTACAAAATTTTCAGTTGTGGAGCTAGTCCATTCACCTTCCATATCTCATCATCTTCATACAAGCCTAGAGGGTCCAAGTTGGTCCTAATGCTGCCCTTGAAAAGAGTTGGTTCTTGAGGAATAATGCTTAGTTTCATTCTCAAATCCTTTAACCCCATCAAGCGTATGTTAATCCCATCTATTAGAATATCACCTCTTGAAGGTTCAACTAAGCGAAACAAAGCACTTATAAGTGTAGTTTTGCCACTTCCAGTCCTTCCAACAACTCCCACTCTACTCCCTTCTATAAACGTACAATTTATACCCTTGAGTACTAATTGAGCATTTGGACGATATCTAATCTGAAATCAATATAGAAAAAAAAGCAACAAGATTTGAATTTGTCTGTCCAAATGTCAAATAAAATGAAGAAAAGTTTGCAAGTATAGCTCCAAAAGAAAAAGGACAATAATACAACTTTACCAAAGTAAAATGTTTTTGCTTGTTAGATTTCATTTCAAAACTATTTCACATTAACCAAAGTTGCCTAACATCTTCCTTCATATATGTCTAACACAACAGACTAATCTACCAGAATAGATAATTTACAAGATGCTACAAACGGAAATCTAATGATATACAGGTATTAGGCAGATTATATTCATCAGATAAAAGGAAACCATAATAGTAATGGATCCTTGACCGGATCCCTGACTAACATTGATTAGTCCTCTTACCTCTAGGGCTCGAAAATCGATCCTACCCTTGGAAGGCCATGAAGATGGAGGTCTGTTATCCTCCACAATGGCAGGAGCCTCTGCTGGTATGTGAATGAATTGCTTGATTCTTTCAACAGATATGATATGGTTTGATAACATGCTGTACATCCGACTCCAAAATACTTGGGATTCTTTTAATGTCAACGCATAAGAAAGAGACAATCCCACAAGGCCTGAAACAACAGGAGAATTGTCAAGAATTATTGACTTGTTAACGACCTGAACAAAACATTATCATGGTAAATAATATTACTATGTATCATTACCCGATGATACATATCCCTTTGGAAGGAGAATAAGTAATAAAGATGCTGTGAAGACTGTCAAGTTTTGAAGCATTTCAATCCTTAAAATTGACCATTCCATGGTCACATTAGAGTGAAAGAACAGTGTTGCGTCCATGTCCACAAGCTTTAGGTAGTTGTTGAAAAATCTGTTCTCCATGTTCAGTGCTCTTACAGTAACCACTCCAAGTAATGTCTCGGCAGCAAAATTCATGACTGGAGCTTTTGTGGTTCCATTGATCCTCATCAATTCCCTTGAAGAGGCTTGATAATATCCCTTTTAAAGTTAAAAAAAAAAAAATCTATTTATATAAAGGCTAGGAAGTTGCTAGATCCATGATCCAATCAGGAACCGAGAACGGGAAGGCTATAATGTTAGAATATTTATATTTCCTACATATATTATGAGCATCATATTTAATAAGGATTATATCGAGCATTTATTCAAAAGATTGATACGCTCAATAGGGGTTTATGAGAACCCTAATAGATTCTAATAGAAAGAGCTCATTGGTTATGGTCTCCAATATGTCAAATTGTACAGTTTCCCTTCTACGTGAAGAAGTGCAGCAAGAATCGCATTGAGAAAGACCATAAAATGATGGGTAGAGATATTTATTTTTAAATCTTTGATAATCTAGCATGATCTAGATCCTTTCCTTGTGATTTGTTCTAGGTTGTACTTATCTAGAACTATGGTTTTTTTTTTTTTCTATATAAAGATTTTGATAAGGCAATAAAGTTCTACCAAATATAAATTAGGAAGTGAAGACACCTGAATATATATTGATGCCACTGTAGCCGGAACAGCAACAATAAGAACTTGCCATGTGACTGATACCATTGCACATATTGTCACTAGAATTTCAGCTGCTACGTATAATACTATAGTGAGAGAATAAGGAATATCAAGGTCCAAAACACTTAAATCTGATGAAGCCTGATAGAGAGAAAAAATGATAGGGAGTTATTTAGATACTTGTGAATAAACAGAAGGAAATTTATATGTTAATACAGTTTGGAAGGTAGAAGCCATACTCGGGTTAAAATCCTTCCTACAGGGGTTGAGTCAAAGAACAACATCGGAGCATTGAAGATAGCTGAAGTGAAACTCGAGAAGAAGGCTTCAGAAGCTTTTAATCCAAGATTAGCAGCTAGGAAGGACCTTATATATATGAATATAATACTAAGAAATGAAAATGATGCGTAAACTCCTATCAAAAGGCCACTGGTTACTTTTGGAATTTCAATAGCTAGAGCAAGCCAATACGTTGATGCAGTCTGCAAAGCAATAAAAGCAAATTCGCCTAACATGGTTAAAAAAAGCAAGAATGAGACCCTGGAAAATGAAATATAGTCCCAGAATTGTTTCCACCCAACATCACCAATCTCTTTTTCTTCTTCTTGTGTAAGTTGTGCTCCAATTTCTCTCTTGGTAGAAATCACCTGCTCACTTTGATTTTTAGTGAGATTAAAACTTTGAGATTCTTCTGGATGAACTATAACTTCAATATCAGAATCACTATTTTCATTTTTTTGATCCAACCCTGTTAATGCAGCTTTATGGGCACTCACAAGTTGTTCAAAGGCAGTGCCAGCTGACTGGAGATCTTCATAAATACCTGATTGAGTAACTTTTCCATCCTCCATTACCTAGAATTTTCATTATAACATTATTATTTACTAATGTAATATAAAATATAGGAACCCAAATGAGATGGTTTACCAGGATCGTATCAACTTCTGAGAGAAACTCCACTTGATGAGTCACTAGAATGACTGTTTTCTCTCTTAAAGCAGTCATGACACAGTCCTGTAATTTTGTAAATGGAGTAGTTAGACTTATTCACCAAAATTAGGAGTTCAAGACAATGGTTTAATTATAATTTGTTAGTTTTTATGTTTAGAAAATATATTTTAGAAGGATAAGAGATATATTATATGGAGAAGCTTCAATAATATTTTATTCATAGATTCTATATATAGAGAGAAAAATGTATCAAAATATCAAATACTAAAAACATTGTAATCTTAACTTTCTAAATCTAAACAAGGATCTGATATATTGTTCTCTTTATCTAAACAATATTTTGAAAACTAAAACATAAATTTTTTTTCTAAAAACTAATTTAAATGTCACATAATTAGATAAATATTCTCAACATAATTAACAAGATTTAAGTGCTATTTTCTTACATGGAACAGAATAGCAGCTGTTTGTGCATCAACTGCACTGAATGGGTCATCAAGGAGATATATATCAGCATCATTATAAACTGCTCGAGCTAGTTGAATCCTTTGCTTTTGTCCTCCACTCATGTTAATGCCTCGCTGGCCTATTTCGGTAAGATCACCATGGCTAAAATCATTAATATCCATATCTAAGGCACAAACTTTAATGGCATTCTCATATCTAGTTTTGTTCATCGGCTTTCCAAAGAGTATATTATCTCGAACTGTCCCACTCTGTATCCAAGAAGTTTGAGAAACATAGGCTATGGTTCCACCAACATTAACCTGTTTACCATTATTTTGAAATTTTAGGAATAAAAAAAGAGTTATATCCAAAGTTATAAATAGAAATTTGACATGACAGAAAACTGTATTCGTTTGATTAATAACTCACAGTTCCTGAGATCTTTGGAATCTCTCCAAGTACTGCATACAAAAGAGATGATTTTCCAGCTCCAACTGGTCCACAAACTGCAATTTTCTGTCCCCATTTGATTTCTAACTTCACCTCTCTTAAATTTGGGGAAACTGATTTACGATCCCAAATGAAGTTTCCTTCCTGGATTTCCACTGCATTAACTGAAGTTTGCTTTATATTTCTTCCATAACCATTAATACTATCTAGCTCTTCATCAAGAAAAAAGATATTGAGACGATCAAAGGACACCTTAACTTGGATCATGATAGATAGAGCCTCTGGGATCAATCGAACAGGCTCTCCCATTATCCTCAATGTTGTAATAACTGTGAAAATGGTCCCAGCATTCAGTGGGGCACTTTTGAAAAGAGCACACCCGAGGAAAACAACAGTAGGAACAATGGTGGGATTCATCCAATATAGAAATGCCCCATTAGCTTTTATGATCTGTACCTTAGACAACCATTTGAATTCTTTAGCGCGTAAGGACAAAACCAAGTTCTTGAATTTACCTTCCCAGGATTGTAACTTGATGATTTTCATACTATTTAGAATTTCCGAAGTTGATCTGAGACGCTCATCTTGTGCCATCATGAATTGTGACTGAGAATTTTGTATGATCTTTGCAAATGGTACATTGAGAAGTCCACAGATGAGAAGAGGGACTAAACCTGGGAGAGCACCAGCACCCACAACACTAAAAAGGAGAACGACGGACAAAACAAGTTGCACTGCAGAAGTCCATGTTATATGAAACCACCATGGAAATTCTCCCATTCGATATGCATCAACTGCAATGTAATTCACAACTTCTCCGGTGGAGTGCCTTGTCCTTGCCGGGCTGGTAAGCTTTAACAGTTTTTGATACACTGCGACCATCAGTGCTGATCTAATTTTCATTCCTGATCTCCTTGAGCCAAAAGCGCAATGTCTCTGGCACAAAGACTCAACCACTTTGATGAGAATCATAAATCCCAGAATAGAAAAACCTTCTTTGAGATCTGCCTCAGCGCTATTTGAGTAGTTTACAAAAGCATAGAGTATTAGAGGAGAAATTATCATGCAAATACTTCTGAGTAATGCGTAAAATCCTATTAATATGTTCTCCTTGGAGAAAGTTCTAGCTACAGACCAAAGAACCAAGTTTCTGTTGTTGTTATTGCTGCTCTCCCTTACAAGGGATTCCCATGCATGCATAAAGTCTCGGTAGGCCAAGTTGGCTTCATCTTCAGGAAGAAGAGATGGAATATCTTCAAGAGCTAGTGGCTTTGAGTAACCCAGTCTGAGTAAAGAATTAACCCAAGAGAAAGTCAACTTACTGAAAAGATTAGCATGCCCTAGTTGTGTTTCTGTAGTTTCAACTTTTTGAGCAATTAGAAGCTCAGATAAACTTGTAGTTTCTTTTTGGATACTTCGGGATGTGACAAAATAACCGAGATTTTGGAAGGAACAAAAGAGAAGTAAGAAATGTACAAGCCATTGTACCATTTCAAAGAGTTCAACTGTATGCTCTTTCAACATAATTTCAATGTTGAGAGCTGAAGCAAGTACACAGGAAGATATCCACCAGATAGAGTTTAGAATTTTGATCCATTTGTTTCTCTGAACATGCAATGAAACTGTAAGAGAAAGCCATACAAATGCTCTGAAAATACAAGCTAGCCACCTCCGCTGACTCCACAACCTCAAGCCATTGCTAAAATGTACAATGCTAATGAGAGCACAACAGATTGAGACAACTAGGAAAATCCAGTTCTTTCTGTTGCTACCACATGCAGAACTTCCTCTGATTAATGAAATAAGCAAAGACATGTAGAAGACGCCGATGAAAAGTAGTTTTAAAATGTCTATTATGCTCGTTTGGGAGCATAAAGAAGTGAAATCAAAATCTCTCAGACAAGCCCATGAGAAATCCGCTGCACATCCAGTAACAAAGAAATACTCTTAAGTTCATCACTTCTACACGTAACATTTCAAATCATTGTTGGGCTAATAAGAAACTACATATTAAAAGTCCAAAGCAGTTGGCTTTGGACAAGGTGTATTGGAGATCACTTTATTGCATAATGAAATTGAGAACACATGACTCAATATAAATTAAAGATCTTCAACTCAATACAAAGATTATTTTGATATATTGACACAGCTTGCTAATGTCTCCTTGACTAGAACGAGCTGAACTTCATTTTAACAATATAGACCTGGTTTGCTGAAGTCCTCCATTTGATCTTTTAAACTTATTTCAATTATAATTAATTTTAAATTTAGAGATTATTCTGCAAGACAACAATTCACCGGAATTCTACATACCATTATATTATGCCCCCTCCTGCAAAATAATTTGTGTGTGTATATATATATGTATCTTCTCTAGTTTTCAAGAAAATCTTAAAGGAAAACATAGTTAAATGAATGGCAATCATGTGATCTAACAAGACTACAATGCAAGAACTTGTAACGTAATATGATATAGCTCACAGCGGGAAAAAGAAACAAAGTATAGTATATACCTATGTTAATCCCAAAGTAAATCATTTTTTGAGCTTGAAGGGTTTGCTCCTATTGCAGCAGAGCAATCTCTCTGTCACTGTGTAGAGAGGCTAAGTTTTTAAAGAAAAACAGCAAAAGTTGTGCTCCTTGCATAGCAGCCTCGTGTTTTCAAATATATCAATAAGTAGTATATTCATACTACTATGCTACATTATTAAGCAATAAGGAAATCAAACTAATTACTAAATTAAAAATAAACCATCAATCATATTGAAATCATTAAAAAATATTTTATTTTCATCCATTTTAATGTGAATGGACATCTAATTAGAGCAGTGATGGACAACTTTAAGTCTCTTCAGAGCAATCTTTTTTTTGTGACAACTAACATCACTGATTGTTGTTGTTGGTACTATTTTTTTATTCATAGAAATTGAACACGGTATGAGAAAGTTTATAACATCTTATACACTACTTAGTCAACTGAGCAACTCCTAGTTGTTTTTCTTAGTTTTGAATAATTTTACTAATATTTTTGTGAGTTTAAAACGTAAAATGAAAATTGAGTAAAATTTCAATGTCAATATAATAGAAGTTTTCAGATTTTCTATTTACTGTCACTTTATTTATACCTATGAATACTGCTTGTAATTAATTTTGAACACTTGTATAACACTCTTGAGACTCTATAAGATAAAAGTTATTCTTGAATGAGTATGATGTTGATAGGCACAATAAGCTTTGTTATTATTTTCTGCATGTTGAACTTTTTGTTGATTATAGTATAAATTATACATAGAGTCTATATATCAAGAAAATCTTATATGAAACTGTGTCATAATGTGTGCGCATTATATGAAAGAAGCCAAGTGAAAAGGGCACTTTAAGGCCATCAAGCTGGCTCAGACAAATATTAGCCACCAGACAAATAATCTGACGAGGCCAATACTAGGAGAGACATAAATTGTTGGTAGCTGTATACAAATTTTCACAGATCGTGAAATATTTCTATTGGTTCTATCTAATGATTAAGAATCACACCCACTTAAGATCATGCTATTTGGACTATGCTGTGAATGATCAACTTCTGCACCTATGATAATCCATCAGAGTCTAGCTCGTTGGATTTGTTTTATTTTATTTCATTGTTATAAACATTCTTTTTCTTTTCTTTTAACTAAAGATAAATAGAACACAAGCAAATATAAAGGTAAGACTGCGTACTGCAAAAAACTAAAATAGAGAGGGGTGGGGGACCATAGGATTCAGACAAAATCCTAAATATCTTTAGAGTTTCTACTGCAGCTGGAGCAGTATTCAGCTACAAACTGAGAAAATGAGGAGATTTAGCCTCCATAAGTTTTGAAGGTTCATCAACCATCGTACTTCACCAGTTTACCTACAAACCACAATCACAATATAAAACTCAATGTCTATGGTATGAATCAAACTTATCAGCTTATACCAACAAGAGAGGGCTCTCCTTAAACCCAAGCAAACCAATTTCAAGAATAAAAAGAATGATTTTGAATTTTCTATAACTTTTGTTACAACATTACCATAACTATTGTAGGGGTAGGAGTTCAATGTGGTTGTGCCTATGTTGCATGTAAAATTCTCAATCGTTAAAATGGTTCCACCCACAGGACAAAATCCAAGTCATATTCCTACCATGTATAAAACAAAAAGAAGCTGACCATTTACTGTCTATTATTACAGTGGAAACTCTTGTGAACCACATTGATAACAGTTTATTCAGGGAATTTCTGCCTCTTGACATTTTGAAAAGCCAACGTATAGGACTGTTGCGTGAATCTCTCACGTTTTCACGTGACTTTAAGGTTATATTCCAGTGATATAGTCGAGTGCTAAATTGTAGCTGTTGTATGTAAATATTCCTTTTTACTGCTATAACTAATATAATACTTAATCCTTTTAGTCTTGTAGTCGGAGTTGTGAAAAGGGTCTATATTAATTCGTTGCTTCAATCTTGATTATATATTTAAGTTTTGATCTTTCAGTACTTTGGGGTTTACATTTTGCAGTGTTTTTAATTACAAAAAAATTATTCATTCGCATACCAGAATGAATAAAACTTTGTAAAATCTATATTTCTAATGGTGCTGTTATCCTTATTTAAAAATTTTCAAAAGATAAAAATTAGATATAACTGACATGCTCCCTATATCAAAATAAAACAAGGTATATGTTTATATGTTTTTTGGCTGAAAAAGTTGAGTAATCGCGGAAATATATTTAAGTAATTTAAATAGAGGAAAACAAAGATAAACAAAACAAATAGTTTTAAGATTAATTGTTCAAAAAATGAGAATAAATGATAAATTAATGTATATATATAGATAGATCGATATATATATTCACCTTTTAAAAGTTTTAAATAACGACAAATTAAAAAAAATGTCATAAAAACAGAAAAATGGGGGTGTAAATAAATGTATTAGTAACCCACCCCTGTTTTTTATCAAATTGTTGATCTATGTGAATTGGGCACTAGTCACTAGAACAGGCATATCATGTCCGATTAATGAATGAGCATGAAATAGGTTCCATAGGGTTTAAGTTCATTTAACCTCGGAACTATATATAACCGCTGAAACCTAAGCGGAGGAATTGTAGTCTTGAATTTGACAAATAATGACTAAGATGCAGGAGGAACACACTTCTCAGAAAAATGGTATGGTGCTCAGAACAATAATCCACAAATTTGGGGATGGAACAACTCTCATTAACAGACAAAAAAATTGGCCATTCAACTATAAGAGCTCATTTTAAAAGGGTTCTTGTCAAATGTTCTCTGGCGGTAGCCCAAGCTTGAGTTAGTGTCTGCAATATCAGAAACTTTCTGTCAGATTGAAGATCAAGTAACATACCATTGTTATTATAAAATTTGGCTTGCAAAAATGTGTTATAGAAAATCGCTATGAAGGGTAACGTAGCTTCGATGAATAACCTAACCACCTTTGATCTTACATGGCACATTTTGTGCATTTAAATGGTACAGTCCAATAGAAAGCGAAATTAATAACAGAAACCAAGCCAAAACAGAGTTGCATTACCTGCTCTGACAAGGGGGCATCAGCATCCAAGCTATGAGAGGTCACTTTTTCAGCAATAAGAGGTCCATTTGTTTCAAGTATCATCCTTCGAGGAAAAAGAATACTATTATAAAAAATAAACAAAACTTTTTGGGGAAAAAAAAGTTGTAGGTAAGAAATATATGCATACCCTCCATCAACAATCTCATCAAGACACAACAGAATGAGATCCAAGTTCTCAAGTGCCTCTCTCTTGTCAACATTGCTCCTGTATAAAAGGCATACACAGCATGATCAGTAAAGGTGAATCAGGTTTTGAATCTAGAAAAATACAACCAAAAATACCTCAACAGAAGGGTGACTGCATCAAAGAAACCTTGAAGTACCGATGCTAAAATGAGCTCATTTTCATCATCACCACCAGTGACAAAAAAATGCAGGTCTTGTACAAATTTGTAAATAATGATATTGTTCTCAAGTAGTGTCACCTCAGCTGCAGATAATTGTAAACAATCAGTTTCAATAGAAACATGATACATGAATAATACAGACAGAAGTTTGTCTTTTTCTTCAATAATAACATATAATATCATTAGTATGGTCTGCTGAGAGGTGCTTTCGTTGAATTATTGATTTCATGTTGATTTCTAGCAACGGAAATAAAAGAAAGATCAATATAATAGACGACCGTTGTAGATCACTTACCCCCACTAGTGAAAGGAAAATCAACTTTTCAATCTTATTGCTCATCAATTAATATAAATCATAAGGGGAAAACCAAAATACTACAAATTATAGTAGTAAGGCTGACCTTCACGGAACTTTTGATACATTTAAAACGCAAAAGGATTTTCTTAAAAGCATGATGATAAATACCCAAGCACTTTGAGAACCATCCCATAAAAGCTAATAGTTCATAGGGGAAAATCAAGCTATTTAAATACTTCAGAAAACATCTCATACTACTTGATGTAAGACTAAACATCCCATAATACCCCATGTTTGTATCACAGCACTGCTGTTAAGAGTGCCCAAGCAGCTGACACTATACAACACTTTCTGGTCAGTCCTTCTGTATGTAATCCTTTCAGAGACACCAGCAACTAACTCTAATACAAATTGATAAAGACAAATACATAGAACCCTCCCTTGAAAAACTAACCGTTTTGAGGGGAGAACCAAGTCACTTAAGTATTCCACTGAACATTCTACACTACTAGATGTGAGACTTAGACATTCTATAATGACCAAGTCTCCAAGCACTTGAAATGTCAGGCATCGTCAAAGAGTAAAGCACAATTGAAGAAAAGAAGGGCCTAATCTATTTCTGAACTTGGTGTGCAGCAGACAGGAATGCATAATTATTAGAATGTTCCAAAAGAATTCAGTGAATTTTTGTATACTGATGAGAAAACACCAACTGATATGACCATGCGAGACACAGTTTCCAATTTCATCTATGATATAAAAGGTCATGGAAACACTTCACTTTATTATTTAGTCCAAGGTTAACATTGACTCATATTTTAATGATGTCAAGATAATTGCTATGTAGGGAAATAAATAGAATTCTTGGCAGAAATGCCCACAGAAAGAAGTATTTAAAGATCAACCCAAAATGCACAATAGATTAATCAATATACAAAACTCTATAACATAAAAAAAACATTATTAGATTGATATGGCCACCTCTAGCACCTAAGACAAAATAAAATGACTTCATAGATGAATATATGTCAAACTCTAATGCTTACCTTCATTACGAGCATTTGTCTTAACAGTCTTACTAAATACAAACTTCTCAAAAGCTAACTTTGCATTGTTTGTTGGCCAGTCATCTGAGTAATACTTGACTGCCACACGCTTCCCTTCAGAGTCCAAAAGAAGAATATTTTTTATTGAAGGACACAAACCCTACAAATGTAACAATATAGCAGACAGTCATTAAAGGAGCACTTTGCTTATCACCAATCCCGTGCACAAATATCAGAAGCTTCTCCCCCATATGCAAGCAGAGAGAGTGCAAGCTTCATTTCGCACCATCATTTAAGGGAAAATAAAAAATGGTAATCAAGATTTTTTATTTCATTAGTTGGCACTACCTACTAAGTCTCTATTCACATGAACTTATCAAGAAGCAATTATATGAGGAGAAAATAAGATGAAATGAATAAAGTTTCTTCGATTAGTTAAAATTAGTTTATTTATTAGAAAAAATCAGCTTTTAAGAGGTTAAACGAGAGAACATGTATAAACCAATTTATACATAATCTAATTTTAACTTATAAAAGAAGCCTAAGATGTTAGCAACACTTCTGCTTATGACCTTTAACATTGGAAAATACATGAAAAATCTCCCAAGTGGAAATACAGATTATCAATTGTAGTGTTCACTTCATACAGTAATATACAAATATGCTTTCCAGCACATTCACTACTCGTTAGACTTTTGTGTACATGAAAACGATAATGAATCACTGAATCCCTGTCTCTTAATTATCATCAATTCTAACAGGAGCAAGTACAATGTTTTCAAAAGTTGATGCAAACCCAGTAACAAATCAACACATTTTATGCCGGAAAGTTTAAGAAATAAACACTCAGGTAAAAAGTTACATACAGATCTGAAACGAGATAAAACATATATCTCAAATTGAAACTCCCATTCACACGTATATCATTATTCAAACAACAGATCACTTGACGATCCAACAAACAGTAACAAAATAAGAACTTTTTGGAAACCCAATTCCTAGATTTACGGGAATAAGTTCGTGCGCAACGGATCCATTACGACATAAAAGAATATCAAAATTCCTTCCATTTCATAGTTATTCGTGAACCTATCATACTTAGCTAAATAAGGCTACAAAACTGTGATTTGTGTACACATGAAATGAGATGTTTGACATGAATGGCAGAGGGAGAAAGAGGCTTACTTGAGATGCCATGTGAGAGAGAAGACAGAATTTTGCACTGAGCTACGAAGTTTGTTTGGAATGGAAGATCTGGGATGAGAGGGAGCAAACCAGAAATGAATCAATTAATAAGGGAGAAGGGCAATTTGGTAAATAAAAATATGTCTAAGTTTGTTTTTGTTGGAAAATATTTCTCTTTAATATATAATATGCTCCAAAAATAACACGCACAGTTCGCAAACCCCAAACAAAAACTGAAAATATAAAACTTCAATATTTCTCAATTCTAAATAATTAAATTGAGGATTTTTTAATATAAAATATTATTCACTTCAAACAAAATCTCTATTTTAAAATAATTTTCATCTTCTTAAGGTTTTTGAAGTATTACTTTTTGGTTGCTTAGAGGATTATTAACATAATTTTTTATTTTTCTGAGATTTTTATTTAATTAATTTAGTATAACTTTAGATTATTAAACTGTGATTAATATTGTAATCATCAAATAATTATATTAACATTTTTTATTTTAACCTAAAATTTAAAAATTTAAAACAGTTAAGAGAAAAAAAATTGAGTTATAATAATTATAGGATAGATTCTTATAGCATAAAAAAAAAGCTATTTTGAATTTAAGTGAACATCGACCGTCTAGGTTTGTCTCTAATTATATCTATTAATTTAGTCATAAGCTTTAAATTTTTTTTATTATTAATTTTAATTTCATAATATTTAGAGATAGTATCAATGTACCATAATGTAAGTGAAAACATTCTCTAATAACCTAAATTTATAAAAGTGAAGTGAAAACATTTTCTCTAAGTAAACTAGATTTATTACTTTATGCTCAAACTCTCTCATAAATAACAAGTTAAAAATTTGATTTGTTATTTAAAGCAAGAAATGGAATTGTTTGATACTGTCACTATATATGGACCATGGTTCAGTGATTCTTAATTTATAACATAAATGAAGGAATGAGCCACAAAGCATGAAAATATACTGCAGTATAATAATGACGCCCTTATGAGACCGTGATTTTGAAGGGTGTTTCAAGTGAATCGTAAAATGTGCAGATTTTAATGTATTGCTCTGGAACAGTAGTAAGGCTCTTTACATTTTGCCTTTGATTGTTTGGATTTGGAACATGTTTAAGGAACTACCTCAGACAGTTAACCATATATAGATGTAACATTTAGCATCACTCTCCGCAGGTATCACAATTGATTACTTACTCATTTGCAGCTTTTGGTTATCACGCCTCATATCTTGACTGTGTTTGATTTCGGTTCTGGTGCATATGTTTGGGTGGAAATGTTGTTGGACTCTTGTGTATAATCTTGGAGACAACTGCATATCATCATTTGTATTCAGAGCAGAATGGAATCAAAATGCTACTAAGCTTCCATAGAGTTTGTCTGATCTACAAAAATAGTCTGTGTTAGAGAATTAACCAGAAGAATTCTTAACGAATGATAGAGTGAATATTCACCAAAATGATGAAAGGTATGGTTATGCTCTAGAGTCTAGATTGTCTGTTCTCTCTAGTTACGTGAATATAATGTGATCATATTATGATGCATGGGGAATTACTTTCCATATTTATGACAAATATGGTCTTAACAAATTCTAAATGTTTCAAAATAAATTGTCTATTTTAACTAATTGAAAGAAAATGGAAAATAAACATTATATTTCTGCAGGATATATATAACTGGACTATCTGTATCTTAGTGTTTGATTTCCAAAACTGATTTTGAATCAAAATAATTTTTGAATTGAGATCATTTCAAATAAACTCATCATGTGACATAACACAATCATATCTTCAATCATTTTGATCCATGTTGAATCTTCATTGTGTACGAGAAGAAGAACTTATGAGACATGTAATAATGTGATTAAATATGTGATTAATATGTGCATATTTATCTAAAATAATATTAATTGATATTTCAACGTGATTTTGTACTATGTAAGTTCAAATGCCATATAAGAATGTGAGATGGGTACTTAGAAATATGGAGTATGGTTGTGAGAACAGGCCTAATCTGAATCATATGATCTCTCTCAAGCCCCTTTATGTTTTGTTATCCAGTTATTTTTGTTTAAGCTCGCACCTACGCTGGTAAGTAAATTATATTAGATAAATATAACTGATAAGGAGAGGACTGAAGAGTACAAAGATTGGAACTGCAAACCTATAACCCCTATAAACTTTTCCTAAAATGAAGACAAATTGGTTGTGCCATTGAGATGATAAGGGTCAGAGACCTTGCAGCCATGCTTTTGGATGGAATCTATTTATTTCTTCTTTCTTTTTGTTTTGCTTGTCTTGTTGAGTTTGCAAAAGGTTCTGATGTTAAAATTCATCTAACCTTGTCAAATGAATTAATTCATGCACAGTGTTTGTTTTAATATTTCAAGATTAACCTCAGATTTCTCTGCTTGGCACTGGTTGTAAGATATTGTTGATTTGCCAAATTCTTTGAATATGAGCACCGTTTCTACAAACTAAAAAGGGATATTATATATGAACTTGAGAGGGTGATATCATATCATTACATTATATCAACAATATTTAGCAGATATGAACAGTGTTCATGGGCTATAGAAGGAGGGACCACACTTGCATTTCCAGCTCTCGGGTTCATAATTTGCATACTGGATGCCCAAATGGCTGCGCCTAGTGCTGGTGCTGGGAACTTGGATGGCTTCACATGGAACACAACCATAACACTTGTGCTCACAACTTGGTGGACTTGACCCTATTTTGCTCACTCCATCTGCTTCCTGCATTGTCTCTGACGTGCCTTCTATGTCCACGAAACCCTTTAACATAGAAAAAACAGCACTACAATGTATTGGTCATTAGTATACCAAGTAGACCACCCAGTTCCGAACATAAGAAAGATAAACGCACCTTTTCTGATTCTGTAATATATGGTGGTGGGGATTGTAGAATCTCTTCTTGGGCTGAAAAGGAGGGGGAGAAGAGTTAACATAGGAGAGAAAGAAAGAAGCACATCAGCTAAAGTTTAATGAGGATCAAGAGTCTAAAATGTGTTCACTGAACTGAAGGGCAAGCCATTTAAATGCCATTTTCTTACTACAACTATGTTTGAAAAGTTTTGGAGAAATATCACTGCTAATTTATAAGTTACACTTGAGGTATGATAAACCCACAATTGCAAGTAATATTAAGAAGCAATCAAAACCATGTGTTTAAGTGTAACTAACCTGGAAGAAATGGCTTCCTTACTGCAGAAACCAAACTCACTATTTGCAGTGCTAGCAGAAAACAGAATAATCTTCCTATCATTTTCTTTCTTCAAAAGTGCAAATGATGGATGTGATGAGATGATGTTTGTTGTTGACGGTAATGTTTGTGCTGATGTTTGTAGTTGGCTTGAGAGAGACGTGCAGAATTTAAATCACTCACAACAAGTGGCTAGGGATGATTGCTAGAATATATGAAGGCTACCAAAGGAGCTTGCAAGCTTCAAATCCCAAAAAGCAGGCCGGGACCCCCAAACATTCTAAGGCTACACTTTAAAACCTATGCATTGGCCAAGAGATTTTGCTTCACAAGCAATAGATTCAGTTTTCTTGTCACAAAGCTAAAAACCTCAGCAATTTTCACCTTCATTTGACAACTCACTAGGAACTCCAAAGACTAGTCTTTTTTCCACTGTCTTTCTGCATCTAACCTTGGATAACTTACCTTTCAAAACAAGCCAAAACTTTCTCTCAAATCAATCTAAATTAGTGGTACTATTTACGGTGGTCCACAAATTCAGAATAACAGCACCCTTTTTGGGCCTGATTTTCTGAAGCACCTGCAAGACCCCTATAAATATCTGATATTTCAGATTAAAAAAAAGAACAAATAAAACTTTGACGTGTAGACCACACACTACTTACACAACCTTTCCCTTTTTTTGATGCTTTCATTGCCATATGAGGAAGAAAGAAATCAGCAACAGAAAGCCAGTTATTTAAAGTGGTAAAAAGCACCAGAGTCTAAGCATTCAGTTTTGCAGGAAAAGAAAAATTTAATGAGTTAGTTAACGAATTAAATAAGGCAACATTCTCAACTTTCTATGGGCTGGTTGTTGGAGAACATATAGGTCTCCTTAGTAACATCCAATCTGGGCTATTCCTTTACCACTTGGCATTTAATTTGGGTGTCCCACCTCACCTGCTGGATATTTTCCCACATTAAATGAAAAGCATATTCCGGTTAAATCATTTATTATGGTTCAAAAAGCACCATGGATGAAAGAGCACAAACAAGGCATGCACAATTAAACATAGAGGGTTCAGTGAGTTATAGGTGAAGTAGTCATTAAGTATTAGCATTATATTATGTTATTCTGCTAAGCTTATTAGGCACTACAAAGTAGGCATTATTGTGTTGTAATTGACTGCAGCCAGTGCAGTTTGTGTGATAACAAGTGTTTCACAAAAGATATTGCAATAAATAAGCTGGTTAATGTTATAAGAAAAGTCTGTAAAAATGACTTGAATAGTTCATCAATCAATCATGCTAAAGGACAAGTAAGGGAAGGCATGACTTGATAACAAATGCACCTATATATTCATTTTTATGTTATGTGGGTGAACCCTATTGTCTGGGAATTATTAGTTATAGTTATGGGACAGGTGAGTGATTTGAGTAAAAAGATATTTCATATGTTGATGTTCCTTATAGTCAAGGAAGCTGATGTTATCTACCTACAAACCTGCAGACAGTTTCTAAGAAAGTGACAGAAAAGACACCTAGTAATAATAGAGTTTAGGGCTGCTGAAAAGGGAGTCAAGAAAAGACAACGAGGGAGAAAAGAGATAAGTGTTACAGTTATATGGTTTGCATGAATGTTTGGCTGTTCAAATAACGTTAATTGGGAAATGAATGTTCTTCTATAACTTTTCTACTAATCTTAGTACTTGAGAAAATAAGTTTCAAATATAAATGCATTTAAAATCTTAAAAATATAAAATGCATTCACTTCTTTTATTAACTTGAATAAGATTTGAAAGAAAATATGGTGAAAAATTGTAAAATTATTTTAAATGAAATTGATTAAACAAGATTTTAATAAATAGGTTTTTAAATTTTATAAGACAAATTCTACTTTTTCTTGGGATGTTTTTATAAAAATTATAACTTATATGTTAAGTATCAAACTATAAAAGTAATATTTTAAATAAAAATACACTTATATAAAAACAAATAAATAAAAGTACAAAAATAATTTAATATAATATGATACTTTAAAATCTAATGTACAAATTAATACACCCAAAAAAATTATAATTGTGATGGAAATATTTAAATTAATTTTTTATATATCTAACTCAATATTAAAAAATTAATTTATAAAATAAAATTTATATTTTATTTATATATTATAATTTAATATTATATTGAGTTAATGTTAAATTTTAAAAAAATAATAATGCATGTTTGGTATCTTCTAATGCATACGCTCTTTCAAATGATATTCATAACACTTTTTTTATAAATATTTGCATTTGAGTCATAGTTGCAAACACATTTTTAAAAATTAGAGGCTAAACAAGCCTATCATTTATATATTCTTAAATGTGTACATAAAAATTTATATTAAATTTCTTTGTACCAACTAATAAATCCCATTATAAACTTCAATTATTAAGATCTTTATAATTCATACTTTTTCCACAAAGAATGAGTAGATAAATTAATATGTTTAAGTTTGATGTCTTCAAAATGATAAAAATTGTAATTAATTTTAAAAAACACTTTTCTATCTCTCTTTCCCTTTCATTTCAATGTTTTTCAATCAATAATAACAATTTTAGAGATATTATTTTTATGGACAAACACAAAAAGAGACTTTATTCTCTCATCAATCAATATAAAAAGACTTTTTTCAATAATTAAAACTTCTGTCATAACTATTGTAGCTATCATTTTTCCAATAATCATAATTAAATATAAAATAATATATCATTTCATTTTAACTATGAAATAATATCTATCACATTCACATGAGACATTTCTTACATCATAATGTCATTGCTCCATTACTGATACCCAACTTAAATACAAAGCCATAAATGTACTGTTGGTCAACTTACCAGTTAGATCAGCTTTATCATTGCTGATAAGACTTAAATCTGGATCAGCAAATATATAGATGAACAAGAGGAAAACTGAACAGAGAGAGAGAATTGACAAAAGCAAATTAAAATGTAATTAAACACCAATATTAGTGCAATTGAATCCCAACTGTTACTCCATACAGGTGACATGTGCAAATAAATGTGTTGATCGTACAAAAATAACTTCCAAACAAAAGAGTGATCAAGTAATAAATCCTGCTGATGTACTAGATGATGATGTTACATATGAGAGTCTACAACAAAACTTTAACATTGATAATGTGCCACCAGTCCAGAGACAATTTCTTTCTTTTTCTGAAAAGAAAAGGACTCAGCATTTATATAATCAACTGAAAACAAATATAATTTACTATTTATACATCATAATTGAAACAACAAGAAGGATAAATGGACAAGGCAAACATGGTAGTTTAGATGGTTAAAACCACTGAGACAAGTCTTCAAACTCCTTTGTTATGTAAAATGAAGGCAGATCCTAGCCACCCCCTTTTGGTGTGCCAGATTCAGATTCTTTCTTGGGGTGAACAGCCTCAACAACAGCTTCAATCTCCTCCTTCACCCGTTCAAACACATTTGGCCCTTTGACTTCATCACTTGGAGTTTTCTCATCAATGTCGTCACTTCTTCCATGAGTTTCTTTGTCATGGCGAGGTGATTTTTCATGATGAAACACTGCCTCAAACTCCTCCTTAGCTCGCTCAAAAATGTTTGGAGCTTTTACTTCTTTTTCTTTCAAGAAGCAAATACAGAGAATTTAAATATCATGAATTAGTCCACACTCATACCAAGAACTTTGAACCATAAATCCAACATAAGAAATCAAGTAACCTCTCATCTTCCCCACAAGTCCCACAATCACACCAAGAACTTTGAACCAATAAATCCAACATAAGAAATCAAGTAACCTCCCATCTTCCCCACAAGTCCCAAAATCACAAAGAAATAAAATTTCATCAATTGGCAAGCAGAATAAACTCCTTAGAATTATGAATTTGGGTTGAAAGAATTTTTCTTTTTCTAATTCTCTTCTAAAAAAAAAACGTGAATATTTGTAATTAAAGGTGAAAACAAAAATGAGAACTGAAAACGACTTTCTCACATTTCCCTATTCCCTAGTAGATTCAATGGAGACCACCACAAATTGTAACTGGATTATTCAAAAGGTATTACGATATTGTAGCCAATTTGAACAAGATCAAGTAAAGGGCTATCTTTTGAAACTAAGGTGACAAGATCAGAAATGGCAACAGGTGAAAGATGAAAACCCACGATAGGGCAGCGTGAAGCCTAAGAATTTCTAAACAAAAAGTGTGAAAAGATGAAAGTTTTGAATGACGATACCTGAAATCGAATCCTTGGGCTCTGGATCCCTTTCTGCCATTGAAGTTTCGGACACGCTTGAGTTGAGTCGAGGTGGCTGTTTTCTTTCTTCTTTTCTTCGACCTTTTTCTTTGTTCGCGTTTCACAATGAAAAGAAAGATGTAAATTTTTACTGTGTGAAATGCTTAGAAACTAGTTAAATACTACATTAAATTTATAATATTAAATCTGCTTAGTTATTTATTTTAATTTTAAAAAAGTATAAATGTTAATGTATTTAATAATTATAATTTTAAATATAGGATATATGCGTTAATAAACATATATTTTAATAACTACTAATATATTTAAAAATAATAACTTGATAAATATATTTATATATACCTATAACTTAAATATATTTAAATCTCACACATAATATTGTATTTTTTTTACTAATTTTAACTAACAAAATAAAATGTGTTATGCATTTTATATTGGGTCAGGCAATAATCTGTTTGTTTGTAATAAAAAAATAATTATGATTTATGTTTAAATGATTTTTATGTAATTTTTTTATTTTAAAAAATATTTCCTTATTTTTTTCAACAATATTTTTGTTTAAATAAATTTACCAAATAAATTAAAAATTATAAGTGATTATTTTATTAAAATAAATAAATAAACAGACCCATATAAAACGTGCTATATGCATGTCGAGTCCCTAATATTCCAATTTTTTTATTTATTCATTAAAAATATGATATTATAATTAATACAAAGTAAAAGTTTTACATTCTTAGTTAATGAAAAGTATCACTTTAAAAATAAATTTTCATTTATAATGAGTGATGAGACATAAAATACCTCTAATATTATTATTATATTTTGGTTTTAAAGTATGAAGGGGACAAATTTTGTAATGATTAGAATTTAAGACAAACATTAAACACGCAAAATTAAAGATTATGATCATATCTTTACTATTTTCTTGATTTAGTATCTTATAACATTTTTTATTTTTTATCTTTTTTAATTATATTTGATTGTAAATTAAATTTTTTTATTTTTTTTCTTGTTTTACGGACATACCCAACCCAACCTGATGTAAAATGAATAATATTTTGATTTTTTTAAATGTTTTTTAAATAATTTGTCAAGTGTGAAAAGTAATAGCAATTTGGGGGGTGTCAATAGCCATTTCCAAGAAAACCATGTAAGCCCAAAATAGATTCTAGAGTTAGTCCAACAAGCTTGTGTATACAATTCATATGTCCCAATTTTGATTTTTCTCAATTATTGGATTTTGCTAAACATTCTTTTTTTTTTTTTAAATCAAAAGATGTAGAAGCTTCTATACTCATAATAATCAAATTCATATCAAACTTTTGAATTGACCATTTGACCTATCTACATTAACTACATCAACATTCTCTCATTGCTTACAAAGTTAACCATCAACTTAAGGAAATTTTCACATACCAAATTAGGTCAAGATGTAGATTTGAGTTAAGTAGAATTTGTTAATTTAAGTAGTTGAAGAAAAACTATTTATAATTAGGTATAATTTTTCTAAATACTATTATTCGATAATGATTAAATTCACCTTACTTTCTCACAATATAAATAAAAATAAAATTATAATTTTAAGTTGTGTATAAAAAATGTATATTTATAAAAAAAATAATTATTTAATAATTTTATTAGAATAGATTATGATATTAGTATAAGAATGAATTTTAAATCTAACTAAATTTTGATATTTATATTATTTTATATATATTAGTTGTAAAAAGTGATTATGAACATAACTTATCCTCAAAACCGATTTAGAAGGTGAGGTTTACACCTCACTTATATATTATAGTTCGGTCTCATACTTCGGTCTCATAATTCGGCCTTATTTTTAATTAATGTGGGATTTTTTAACATTAATTTATTATATTTCTGTACTAAATTTTCAATAATATTTATATTATGCTAAATTTTTATCTAAGTATAAATATGTAATCTTTTAAGTTTATTGTATTTTGTAGGGTTATTGCTAGGGTTGTATTATGGTTTTGTTATTGAAGTTAAGGATTGAGAAGATGTTGTGTTTATAAAGTATTACTGTTCTCAATTTCTAAATTATGAATAGTTTTGGCATTCTATTTACATTTAGGAGAAGAGAAGAAGGTTTGGTTGAAGCACATGGCTGGGTGTGGAGAACATGGATCACACGAAATTTTTGAGGAAAACTGATGATTCACGACAGGACCTAACAGAGTCAAGGTCGGAGTCACGCAGGTAGTTGAACGTTTTGTGCGAGCAATTCACAACTATACACACATATTTATGACAAACTGTTGGTGATGACTATGAAGACGAAATGAACCGCGTTGAAAACTCAACTCCAGAGGGAAAACAAATACCAAAAACAAAGACAATTCAGTTATAGTTTTCAATCTCATGACTTCGACTCAAACAAATTTAAGGTTTGAATATGAACGAATTGATATTATGTGCAACACTTTGCGTCGGTCCCAGGAAACACTCCTATGTTTCATGCTCTCTGGATTTTATTGTCTCGTTCATATTACTAGATTTTGTTTTTTTGTTCTTCCTTCACCTCTTAGCATATTAATTAAGATTTAAAACGTTTTTTAAAACTTTTTCTTTCACATATAATCTACTTTACTTTCATATTATAAACCAGATATCCACACTAGTTGTTCATCTATAAAAAAATTTCCATTATTGCTCCTCTTTTTCTACACAGAATCTTAAGATTAGACCAGTGAAAGTTTGAACTTGTATAAGAAGCTTTGTCTTAATCAGTTTCTTGGTTTTTTTCAACATAAAAACAGGACCAGTCATAGGTTAGTTGATGCTTGAAAGTCAATATATTAAAATTAATTTATTTTTTTTTAGTATATAATTTATATATTATAATTTTATTTTATTATATAATATAATTCAATCATATTTTTAATTAATTAAAATAAAATTAGAAAAAAAAATCATCACTATCACAATTCTTAACTCCACGAGTGTTACATTCATAAATTCAGGTTAAAATTCAGGTTAAACAGTTTCTTAATTCTTTGTGCTGCATCAACATGAAATATATGTATAATAATAGTCTTAAAGTGTTTACATTTTTACCAAAACAAGAAACATGAATCAAAAGTCAAACTAATTAAAAGTTATATGTGTAAGGTTTAATATGAAAACGATGATATTTTGTCATTGATAGATGATGAGAAGAGTTTGAATGTTGTGATCAAATATAAAAATTAAATTATAGTTTTAAAATAAATATATAAAATAAACCAACAATTAAAAGTTATAATAATTTATCACATACTACAAAAAATTAGCATTATATTAATAAACAAAAGATATAAGATTAAGACGTTGTAATAACATAAGAAATTCAATTTTTAAACTTCATTATAGCAATTGCAAAAGATATATCATGCTTAAAGTTAATATGATCTAAATATTGAATATATATATATATATATATATATATGATAGGAATTTTTAAAATTATGATATTAATTATAGTGTTTTTGCATGGTTTTGTAAAAATAATATTTAATTTTCAACCTAAATAATGCACCCTTTACTTAAAAATAAGAATTACAATAAATAAATAAATAAATATATATATATATATATATATATATATTAAATTTCTTTCCATTTATGGATGGATGGAAAAGGATAAAAAAAATGTGGTATGTTGAGTAAAATAGAAAATAAGTATAAATTTTTTTATAAAATAATATTATTTCAAATTTATTTTTACTCATTTTTTATTTATTATCATTTTATTTTTTTCATCAAAATTTTTTATTTATTGTCACTCTACTAATTTATATAGAAAATTTTATGAGAGTTGTGTAATATTATTGAAGCAGGAATTGAAATTTTAAGTTAAGTAAAAATAAAAAATTAAATAATATATAAGTTCGAAACATCATGAGATTATGTTTTCTTTTTCTCAATAACAACAAGAAGGTAAATAGAAGTAATACAAATACGTTTTTTTTTAAACCATTTTGGTTTTTTTATTCATTTAAAAATTAAAAAAAATATCATTTTTTAAAATAGTTTTTAGGACTGTTCTTATAAAACACTTTTCTTTAATCTATTTATAAAGAAAAAAAATGTCCCAATTGAATTTACATTGATAGAGGGACCATTAAAAAATTAGCATGCTTGAGTTTTTGACTGATTCTGTTTCTTTCACATCACCGCGTGTAAACTTTTCACATACTCGTGTAACACTTTCTGCAAGTCACCGTATCTGAATTCAAAATAACCCATTTATGGCGTTCGTTGCCCACACAAAATTCCTTATTTTCTATTCAAACTAAACTCTTTCATTCGTAATAAAAATTCCAAAAGGGTCACAATTTTCTGCAATCTCGGTTCCTTACGTATTTCAAAGTACCTAAAAGGGCAATTTTCCACCCCTATTATGTCTTCAAAACTCGTGCCTTATATAAGACAACGAAAGTGCCCATTTCAAACACTAACATTGAGAAAACTCAACTGCAATCTATCAATCTATCTATCTTTTTGCACAAAGGGAACCTGACTTCGTATACTTTTTAAGGTGATTGATTATTCAGTTTTCAGTTGGAAATATGTCTCTAACAAGTCACATTGAAAAAAAAATATATATCATATGTTTCCAAGGATGTGTTATAGCATTATGTAGTTTAGTCATCTATGATTCAGAGGTAGAAATTAGTTTTAATTCTGTTAAAGCATTTTGAATCAATGATTGACTTGGTCTACTTTGATTTTCTTTGGCTAGTAGTACCATTGCTCTTGGGGTAGGGAATGTTTAATCTTATGACTTTATGAGAATGGCGTGTTCATGAATTTGATGCATTAAATGGGTCACTATTGACAAGAAAAGGTCTTCTCCTTAAATTGTCACCTATGCTTGAGAAACTCTAACCTACCCAGTGTTACTTATTTGTCAGCTTCAAGGGTGTGGAAATGGTAACAACAGTAAGGCCTATGGACTATGAGTCAAAGGAGGGAGAGATTGCCTTCAGAACAATGAGCTTCAACAAGTGCAGAAAACTTGACGAGTTGTATAAGCCCGATGAGTTGGATGAGGTTATTACTGAGAAATCTACAAGCTCAAAGAGAAAGAAAGTGGGGAATCTGAAGCTGCAAACCACATTCTCCTTCAAATATCTACTTTCTGAAAATTCTGATTCAAAGGAGAAAGTTGACGGCTTGCTCAATAAACAAAGCCCCCCAATTGTGTTGCCAAGACCAGAAATTTTGTTTTCGCCAAAGCACATTGGGAAGCTTGATGTGGCTGCAATCAAGCTGCAGAAGGTTTACAAGGGCTACAGGACTAGAAGAAATCTTGCAGATTGTGCAGTTGTTTGTGAGGAGCTATGGTTTGTTCAATATCCATCTTTATGAATAGTGATTGATTTGGTGCTTAATTAATTTTCCCTTAACGAGTGTTTTCTTTGAAATCTTAATTTCAGGTGGAAAGCCTTAGACTTTGCTGCTCTTAGCAGGTGTTCCACATCAAATTTTGACTCTGGTAAATCTGAAACAGCTAGTTCAAAATGGGCAAGAGCTAGGACCATGGCTGCTAAGGTACCCCTTTTGTGGAGGAAGCTAGAATCTCTGAATAAATATTGTTTGCTTTAACTTTCCAATAAACAGCAGTGGTTGCTTGAAATATAATTGACTTGACATAATTTGGCTTTTCCAATTATATCTTTGACTGGGACCACAGAGACAAATTCAAAGTTTTCATTCTCTTTCCGACAATTTTTCTTTTATTATTTTGTTATCAATATATATATCTTTTCTTCTTTTGTGCTATTGGTAGGTGGGAAAAGGTTTGTGCAAAGATGATAAGGCGCAGAAATTAGCTCTAAGGCACTGGCTTGAAGCTGTAAGCTAGTGTTCACATCTTGAATTATTTCAGTTTTAAATTCAATTAAGAGCACATGAAAGTAAATTAAAACAATCTAAGATTCACTTGTGTTTTTCAGATTGATCCACGTCACCGTTATGGACACAATCTGCATTTATACTATGATGTTTGGTTTCATAGCCAGAGTTCACAACCTTTTTTTTACTGGTAAAAAATTAATTGACAGAATATACTTTTGCATGAAAGTTTAAGTACACTTTTTGATTTTAATTTTCTGATTTCATAACTGTATATGTTTGTGACATGAAGGTTGGACGTTGGAGATGGGAAAGAAGTAAATCTTGAAGAGTGCTTAAGAAGTGAATTGTACAAACAATGCATAAAGTATCTTGGACCCGTAAGTTTTTTCACCACATCTTTTGACTACACCACACCATATACTTGTATGCATTTTTATTTTGATTTTGGTATGAACTTTTACTATATAATGTTTGGTCAATTCTAGAGTGGCAGTGGTGTATGGAATTGCTTAGCTAGCAATGTTGACTACAAAATCAAATTTAGGCACAAATTCCATTGATTAGTAAACTACCAACGAGGCATTTCTGCATGTGCATTAAATGCATTAAAGACTTCACTTATACTTACAACTTTTAAATGATTCTTTATGCTATTCAATAGTTTTGACTGTAGAAAAGTTTAGCAGCCACCACAATTCACTTTGTTGCTTGCAAATGCAGAAAGAGAGGGAAGCATATGAAGTGGTTATTGAGGGAGGAAGGCTTGTTTATAAAAAGAGTCAGAAGCTTGTACACACTGTGGAGGGATCTAAGTGGATTTTTGTTCTTAGCTCTTCCAGAATTTTGTACGTGGGTGAGAAAAAGAAAGGCCAATTTCAGCACTCAAGTTTTTTGGCTGGGGGTGCCACTATTGCTTCTGGAAGATTGGTTGCCCAAGATGGAGTTATTGATGTATGACACGTGACTTCTTCATTCATATATACCATTGATCATTATTCAACATAAAATGAAATTATTTTCTGATACTATTCCAGTTCTGTAATTTTGTGAAAATGGGAAGCATATAGGTAGGGAACATAGAAATAGAAATTTCACTGCACTGAAAGAGAATTTAAGGAAAAGTTAAAGGGCATTTTACTTCCTTTATATGTATATAAATTGATGCCATTTATTCTTATTCAGGCTATATGGCCCTACAGCGGTCATTACTGTCCTACAATGAAGAACTTCATGGAATTCATTGGGTTCTTGATGGAACATAATGTGGACTTGACCAATGTAAAGGTGAGTGGATCATTTGAAGCCATTTTCCTCTGTAGATTGGTTATTCAGCCTTATTTGGATAAACTTACATGTAATTATTTATGTAAAAGAATATATATTTCATGGTTATAAAAATCAAGTGCATAAAGTTTGACATTTTGTAATATCATGGTTTCCTTATGCAGAAGTATGCAATTGATGATGACATCCCACCATCAAAACCTGTTGATGAGGAGCTACAGTTTGAGTCCAAAATGGCTAACAATGGTAGTTCAAGTGGCTTTACCATTGCCAAAAACTGCAATGAAGACAATAAAGGTCAATCTGCTACCAATATGCAAACTTCAAAAGTTAAAGAGAGCAAACCATTGTCAAGAAAATGGACAACTGGAACTGGTCCTAGAATTGGTTGTGTAAGAGAGTACCCTGCAAAACTCCAAGTTAAGGCACTTGAACAACTCCATCTATCACCAAGAGTCAACCATGGAAAAGTAGCAGCCAAGGCACCCATTCCCTCACCAAGGCCTAGTCCAAAAATCCACCTATCCCCAAGACTTGTGCACATGGGAATCCCTAGCCCCTGAATAATTTCCCCAACTCACACACCTCTTACTTAAGGTGTGTGTGTTCAATGTTCCAGTAGCAAGGCAATAAGGTGCATAGGCACTGCTTTACACTTTCAGTTTGAACCTTTAGTTTAGAATTTAGGAAAAGGTCACACCACACAAAATCTAACCAATGGTTTATTTTTTCATTTAGGTTCTTTTTTTTGGCCAATTCTTTTGGCCATTCAGCATGTGATGAATCATTTTTACTCCTCATTTATTTTACCCAATTGTATTTTAGGAGCTGGGTCAATCTTCCATTCTTGTAAGTCAAATACTATTTTTAGAGAAGAATTTCTTTATACTTTTTAACATTGTGCTCTCCTAGTCACAAGTATTCTCAACCACTCATAATCATGGTTTGAGGATGAGGCATTGTGTCAGTGATGTGTGAAATTGGTATAATATTCCAGATACAGATAACATGGACATACTGAAAGCAAGTAATGCAAAGTTAGCCATTGATGGAGTGACATGTAATGCCACTGCCATGATTGGTGATGGTATTGTACTCTGCAATTTCATTGGCTGAAGCATTTGAAAGTCAAGATGTGGCTTCTGTTATCATAAATAAAAACAGAGACAAAAAGGGGTCAAGATTTGGTTTGGTTGAAGGACATAAATGTCTCCTAGTCACCAGCCAAATTGACCAAATTCCACAAATTAGGCAATGGATAATATTATAGAATGTTTCTACCATATATATTGAAATTTTCTTCCTTAATATATTTAACAATTTTTCTCTTTAGTTCTTTCTATTCTTTTATTAGTTACATTTGTTTTATCTAATAATTTAAAGTAATTATATTATCTATTAATAAAATTTACATAATATATTAAAATTATTTATCCTTTTTTTTAAGATAAAATGACAAATTTTTAAGTTATTACATGAAATGAATTTAACAACTAAAAATGACAAGAAATTATTGAAGAGAAAAATGGCTAGAAAAGATTCAAATACATATTTAACTCATGAAAATTTTACATTGACTATTTTCTTTTACCCGATTCCAAGTTTAGAAAAGTTAAGTCTCATTAACCAAAATACAAAATTATCATCAAGATTTTTATAGTTCCTTTTATAATAAATAATACAACATGGAAAATCACACTTGATCTGCCAATATAATTAACTAGTAATTTTTTTTTTTCTAAAAGCAGAAACTTGTGATTTTTTTTTTTCATTATCAAATGAAATCAAAATTTTGGAAAGTTGAATTTTTCTTCTTCTCTAAAATGAAAATTATATATATTTGGACTCATTTATAGTCAAACAATCCTTTAATAAAGCAAACAAAGCATTCCAATTTGAGTTTCTTTTCTAGAAAAATGAGGACCTTTCAACAATTCCTTCTTTGCCATTCTTCATGGCTAATTAATAAGGATTAAAATACTAGAATAAAAGAGTCATTTCAATTAAATTGAATTAAAATAAAAATAGTGTAAAATATGTTTCTGATATGTTGTTAATTTTTGTTTTTATTACAATAACAAAAAAATAATTAATCTTTATATAATAATTATAATTCCATTTGAATTTTAATCACTTCCATGAATTGTACCATTGAATATTGACAAGGGTAGATAAACTATAAAAACTAAATTTTTTAATGTCTCTTTAACAAAGAAATAATCTTAATTGAAATAGTCAGTGTTTTATATAACTATCAACTAAATTGGGGAGAAAATTTTCCTCTTACATTGAATAGTCAATACATCATATTAACAAATAAATTTTTCAAGTTCCAAGCATAATTGGTATGTAATAGTTTATGCAAATCAAGAACACCAAAATATTAGTTAATACCATAGAAAACAGAGCAATTTGTAGGAGGAAGAACTATAGTTTGAAAAATTGCAAGCAAAATGAAATCACACATGAAAGAGGGATTTAGAATGGAGATTGAAGAACAGTTTGAGAAGGGAGAATGAAGAAGAAGGTTCCCCTTTTACATTTCAAAGTTGGGCTTTTTTTGAACCCAATGGGCTTGGTTGGTACTGATGACAAGATGGGCCTGGGAGAGTCCATATCAAAACGACAGCTTTTCCATGTAGAAGTGTTGGCATTGATGAGAGGTCAACTGTAAGTGGGACATGGAAACAGCGGAAAAGCAAAAAGTCTTCGTATCCGTTTGCGTACTTTCTCTGTTCATTCACCTTTTTCTTTTCACAAACATTTCAAATTTCAAAACACTTCTTCTACTTTTTCTTCTTCTCGTTATATCTTAATTAAGCCAAGCAACAACACCAGCTTCAAACTCAAACTCACCTCAACGTCCACTAGCTGCTGCAACCTCGTCCTTTGCAAAAACGTGTTCTTTTCTCAAATGGGTGGTTCAGGAAGATGGCTTAAGTCGCTCATTTCTCTCAGGAAGCCCTCCACAACTGATCAAGTTTGTAAATTTTTTGTTGGGATTTTCTTTTTTGTCTTGCTATGTTTGGCTGTGGTGATGCTTACTTAGTATATTTCTGTATTTTTCAGGAGAAGGGTGGTGACAAGAGTAAGAGAAAGTGGAAGCTATGGAGGGGTACTTTAGAAGGGTTTGGGATTGGATCATCCATGCAGAAGGGGCAGGGTGGTGTTGGGTCCTTGGTGGTGGATGATGGAGCATTTGCTGCTGCTTTGGCTGCTGTGGTAAGAACTCCACTCAAAGACTTCATGGTCATCAAGCAGGAATGGGCTGCCATTCGAATCCAGGCAGTGTTTCGAGGTTTCTTGGTAAGTCAGACTCTTTTGTAGTTAGCTAATTTAGTTCAATCTTTTACATTATCAGATAGAGATTGTTCTCCCTTTAATGATTTATTTATTTATTTGGATTTTAGTTGTTATGAGTTTCTGGTTTTGAATTCTTTAAGAAACAGAAGCAGTTAGTCCATCGGTTTTTCCTATGCTTGAATTATTTAAGACATAGAATTCTGGACAGAAGAATTAGTTCCAGGCAAGATTCCAAGTTAAATATAGGATCAGGGCCTCCTAATTATACTATCATTGTATGAACTTTTGTAGAAGAATTACAAATAGGTGCATGGTGTTTTTGTTTTGTTAATTTCACTATTTTGAAATGTGTCAGAGTAAAGATAGATGGAAAAGTATCATAGATCTATCCAAAAAGAAGAGTACAAGAGTTAAGGTGAAACTAGCTTCTAACTAATTATCGTCATGTAACTAATTGACATAACATATTGTAATAAAAGGAGCAAAATAGTAGTGACACTTCAAGCTGTGAGTATTACTAAAGATAAGATTTTGCTGTGAGTTGAGGTTCATTGTTTTACTTTGACTTGCTACTATTGGTTTGGTTGATTATGGACTTGCGGGGCTCCAGTACTGTGGAAACAATTTAGTTTCTCATCAACAATAGGAATGTAATACATTGACCTGCAATTTCTATAGTTTTCTGAAACCCTTTAGCACTGTGTATATGGGGGTGATTAATGAAGAATCTGCTACTCTATTGGTCATGCACTCTGTTTGAGGTTTGATTAATAGTATAATGAAAGTATGTTCCATGTGTTAATGTGCTTGCATATTTTTTGTTATTTTTTCTCCATTTTTTTGTTTGTTTTGAACTTTTGTTATTCATGTTTTAGGCAAGACGAGCTTTGAGGGCCCTGAGGGCAGTGGTGAGGTTGCAAGCTATATTTCGTGGTTGGCAAGTGAGAAAGCAAGCAGCTGTAACTCTAAGATGCATGCAGGCTCTTGTGCGAGTTCAAGCACGTGTCAAGGCAAGGAATGTGGGGAAAGCTGTGAGTGAGCAATGCAGTGAAGCTGATCCTGTTAGGCAAGCTGAGGTATCATAAGTTTCTCACAATTTTCCTAAAGATTGTCTAACATTCTGTAATGTTGATGCCATGTTAAATTGGTAAAAAGATGCTAACATTTAGCAAAATTTGCCGTGTTATTGCCAGCAAGGATGGTGTGACATTCCAGGAACTGCGGAAGAAGTTAAGGCAAAATTACAAATGAGGCAGGAAGGAGCCATTAAGAGGGATAGGACAAAGGCATACTCTCAGTCTAAGCAGGTAATGGAGTAGAAAAGATCTGCTATATTTGTGGTATCAGTAGCGAGACAATTGCTGATATATATGTGCTTCAATGAAATTTGCTTGCTTTCAGAAACCAACAGTGAATGCTAGTCCAAACTCAAGAGCTGCTAAGTCAGTGATTCCTCTCAAGCACCGCAGCCTAGATAGCAAGAGCTCAGGATGGGGCATGTTAGATCGCTGGATGGCTGCAAAGCCATGGGAGAGCAGGTCGATGGTAGACATGTATTTGGACTCATCTGACATGACTCCAGTGACTAGTAAAAGTGATCATTTTGTTCTTCCCTTTAATTCTGATCAACATAATGGCTCAGTCAAAGCAAGAAGGAATGTTGTGACAACCAGGATTTCATCTAAATCACGTACAACTAATCAATCAACTCCATCATCTTCATCCATAAGCTCTGAATGCATGTATGATGATAGCCCTTTGTCAACTTCATGCACATCTGAATCACCACCTGTACCATCTACCAACAATGTGATGGTGGAAGCAACAGAGGAAAAAGATGCTTGTAAACCAAGCTACATGAATCTGACAGCATCAACCAAAGCTAAACTGAAACCCTATAGGTGTTTTTCTCAGAATTCGAAGAGAATCTTTATGGATGATTGTGTGTCACTAAGTGGAGTTACGAGAAGCAGTTCTGGTTCCTATCCTTCTGCTAATATGTGGAAGAATATCTATGCAACACCTTTAAGGACAAGTTATCAAAAACGATATACATTGGAAGATTAGTAGCTGCTTTGCCATGAGCCCATCAATAAGCCCAACAGCTTGTTGTTCATTGTCACCTTAATGTCATCAGATGAATGTGTGTCCGAGTTCACAGATAATTGCTAATTGATAGTGTAGATAACACAACTAGTGTTTTAATGTTAAGATGAAAAACACCCGGTTTCAATTTGTAAGGTCTTTTTAAGGCAACTTTAAAACAGTATCTCTTTGTTTTGGGGTATATTCATGTTATTTTTGGTGGAACATTTATAACTATTTTACTCTAAGTTGTACCGTCTGAAAGACTAGTACAAAATATGAGCTTTAAGAAGAGACATGGTTCTGACTTCAAGATTTTGTATGAAATAGAATGAATGGATGCATGTTTGTATGTTAATAAGCAAGTGGTATGCGAACAATGAAATAGCACATTAGTTTCATTCGTACAGTATTTATGAAAAATCTCTGGAACAGCAAAGGTGAGAGAGATGCTATTTTTTGTTTTTAAGAATTGATTTTCTTGTTATATTAATGGTAGAAAATTGCATTGTGATAGTAATGGTAAATATGAACCAAAGGCTACTCTTGATGGCAGAAATTGCGTTGGAATTTAGTTGCTTGTGTATAATTGTGTTAAACAGAACCTAGAACTCAGCAGTATCATTTCATTAAAAAGTATGAACTATTATACGTTTGTTGAACTGTTCAATATCAGAAAATAAATCTCGTAAATCTCTCCTGATTGATTAATTTTGTCTAAGTTATATATAAGCATTTGAATTCAATCCGTGGTAATGATTGTAAGAAACCAAGTCTCATTCAAGGAAAATTAAGACTTACGGTAGCATTCTGGCATGCTCAGCGTTAACCTTCATTTCTCATATAGATAATGCAACATTAAGTAAACAATTAATAACTACAACAAAACGAGTGTTCAACATAACTAAGTAAATCTCAAGTTCTGGAATTAATCTTTATGTAAGTCTCAAGTTGTCGAATTATCTACGGAAAAGAGATGATAAAATTTAGTTATATGTAATGTCCAGATTATTCGGATCATGATAGTTTCAAACTATATAATAATTTCTTCCATTAATAATTTACATTTGTTTTGCAATTTCAAGCCGTCTACCCAAATTTTCTTCTGCATTATCAAATCGTAACAAAAATAGCACCTGTTGTAGTGACATTCAATATAAGGAGAAGGTGCAAAAACCATCAAATCAAGATTAGAGTGAATATGCTGTATTAGACGCGTCTTATTTCCTCTTAAGCAACAGAGTTATCATCAGGAAAAATCTTGTGGTCCACGATGAAATGATAATATGTAATGATGCAACAGCTAGTATGGTCCATTTGGTCCAATCATTCATGCTCAAGAAGGACCACAGTTATGAGCTTCACCAATACTTAAAGCATATGTGCGTCACTAAACAGTTGAACATCAAAGGAAGAAGATTGATGGACACAAATAATATAATGATAAAATATTTTCGGTTCCAAATAATCGATGAAATAGTTCATAGGTCAATTTCAGAGCTATGGACAAAAACTGGTAAGTAAGACTTTAAGGAAGTATCTCCAATGCGTTAAAGTTTGACTTGTGTCTAGTGCATGGCCTACGTGAGGTTGCTATTCGGTTCACAGGATTCCCACGTGAGAATATGCGCTAACAATGGCAAGAAATCAGGATGCCACCAAAAGTTGTAAATATTTTTTTTAATGGATTCTCAAGTGTGGCACCCTTTCTTCAATTTGGAGTAAGTATGCAAACTTCCTTTCTTAAGGGTTGCCATGAATAGAAGAAAGATGAAGTGGGGTCAAATAAGCCTATAATATGTCTACTTCCATGGATATCCCTTTATTTGTGGGGCAATTGTAGTTTTTGTTTCATTGCCATACCAAGAATATTTTATCTGTTTTCATTTTCCTTTACATTCATATTATTTGCTTCACTAATACTGATAAGACCAATATGGCCATTATGTTACATTTATCAGAACCATTCTTCATTGGACTCGTGAAATTTGAAACATGAGTTTGTTCAGTTTCTCCTTTTATGTTCATGGAATGACTATGTCAAAACTTGTTTACAATGTGATTGTTCCATCTGGTGTGCAAGTATGTAACCAAAGCAAACATTCATTTCTACACAGTTACTCTTGTGAATCAAATCAACTTTTGGTTCAATCACTATCATAAACATCCATCCTATATCCAATGAAAAATTCATGTATGCAGCGATTTGTGAACTCACCATTGTTTAGTTTCATTATAGTTCTGCTATCTAAAGAATTGAAATATATGTGGCTTAAAGATAAGTTTAGGTAAGCAAGAAGCAACCCTACTTTCCCGTTTTGACCTCATTGTATCACAAGGGAGAACATATCCTGATATTTCTTTCCTTATACTAGGAAAAATTGAATTCCTTCACTCTCTCGAGGGAAGAATAAGAAAAGAAAATAACAAGTTTTTTATTGAAAATGACACATACCAAAACCAATCTGGACTAAGGACAGGACAAAGAATTGCATAGCATTCTTGCATGTACTTGTTATGATTTCTCCATAAACTGGGAAAAAACAAAACTCTGACAACTACAGTGTCCACTGATGGCTCAACAAATAAAGAAAAAGAGTCTGGTTGTATTAAATAGGCATGTGCAACAGTTAATTACGAATTGTTTTTGCACTCTCCTTTCTTCTAACACAAGCATTTTATGCCCCCACTTTTTCTCTCAGAAGCAACACACTACAGGAACTCCTAGATGCTTGACACCTTTTTCTGCAGTTGTATGGAACATAGGTTTGAATTTAAGATATAATATATATTATTCATAGTGTGTTTAAATTGCCAGTAAGAAACTTAAAATCGTTAACACCATGAAAAACTGAGATCTGTTACCCTGGCTTCAACATGAAAAATCTTAATTGAGTTTAATAAAAGCAAAGTCAAAGCAGACATGCTACTCTCAGTGCTAGAACAACCTGATTCACCCACTTTCATGTTATTTCTATGAGAAACGTGTTTTAATTAGTAGAAAATTATTATAAAGAAAAGGGAATAAATTGACTCTTTCCAGTGCTGAACATTGACGAATTTGATGAACTATAGCATAAAAAAGTATTAATATATTACTTGTATAAAGCATACATTAAAAACAATGAAAAACAGCAAAGGAGCATGACACTGATGGTGAAAGAACAGTGAGCAAATAATTAACAATAGTATCCAATCAAACAAACAAACATATACAGAAAGATAAGGTGATCAAGAGAATATATCAGACACTCTACAAATGTAGTCTCTTATTTGACCTCAAGATTTTGTTAAAAGTCTGTTAAGCTAAACAAAAGTTTGGCTTAGTTTAATACTAATAAATCAGAACTCATTTTAAAGTAATTATCATAAAAGAGTGCTACTGATAATATATTCTTTGACTTGCTTCTTTTAATACACAATTAACTGAGTGTATGTGTTTATATATATATATATATATATATATATATATATATATATATATATATATATAGAGAGAGAGAGAGAGAGAGAGAACAATTTGTGATTAAGATAATTTTTTTTACTTATTACATATAATATGCTTTCTTAAATGTAATTCAAAATTTAGGTGTAAAAATATTATTTAAACAAAATAATAAAAATGATAATATAGTTAATATTACATTAAATTCTTATTCTAATATTATGAAATTGTATATGTATTGATCTGTTTAAAAGTGTAAATTTGTTAGCCTATTATTATACTTAAGTGTAAATTTTATTTATTATACTCTATTATAAAATAAATATTTACATAAGGTGTAATAAATTTCACTTTAGGGAAGAAAAAATATATATATAAAAAAAAATTAAATTTAAGAAAAGAAATTTTTTTAAAAATTTTAAATTCTTATTAAGTAAAATTTAAAATCCTTTCATTTCAAAAAATTAAATTAAATTATTATTATTATTATTTTTTAAATTTTAAATTTTTTTCAAAAAAATCTATTCAAATAATATATTTAATCATAAGATATTTCAAAATCTCTATAAAATTAACTTACTCTTTATAATTTTTTCATGAAAACATACTATTAAATGTTAAAAAAATAAAAAAAGAAGAAATTTTAACATAACTTATTTTTTTACAAACAATGAGTCAATAATTAGGTTTCATAATTAACTCATTGAATCTAATTCATTTACTAAATAATAACTAAATTTGTTTAAACGTTTCTATGATTCAACTCATTTTATATATGAATCATTGTTGTATAGTAAATAATATATATTTTATAATTTTAAATTTATATGGTAAATTTAATATTTATTTTATTTTTCTATAAAATAAATATATAACACAACTATAGTTTTAAGTTTTAATATATAATTATTTTACAATACTATTTTATCATATTATGTTGATTTGAGTAAAAGTGAAAACATATTTATAAAAATATCTCATGTTTGATTTTATAATTAAAAAAAATATGATTTGAAGTTAATGTTATAATATGATAAACTAAAATAATATTATTTTATTAATTTTTTTTGTAATTCAAATTCACATTGAGTCATTGAAAAAAATCATTGTGAAAAATAAAAGTTAAGAAAACATGATGCATAAATTCAGAAATCAGATTATTGAAGCACAACTACAATCATTACATGAACTGGTTGATGGAATCATAAACAGAAAAAAAAAAGTATATTTTTCACCAAATGCTTTCCGTCTTTCATAATTGGCATGGTCAAATAACAATATATTTAAGATATTGTTTATTTGAAATTTAATATTTTTATCATAATTTTATTTTTAAAATAAATTTTTGATAGAGTAAGAGAATAAAATTATTAGATTCTTCAATACATTTCAAAATTTATTTTACTAATAAATCTTTAATATATCATATAACAAAATATGAAATTATTTTTAGTCCAAATTTTTTTGAATTTGTATATCTTTCATCTTTTTATTTTTTATTTTTAATTATTTTTAAAATTCTTATTTATAATTTTTTTTCTTTCAAATATGAGTTAGGTTTTTTAGTCAAAAGTATTTTGATATAATGATCTATTACCATTCTAGTGGAATTGTTTCCCATAAATAATATTAATTATTTCTGAAAAAAATTTTATTAATGAATCATGAATCTATCATAAAACAAATATAAAATCACATTTACTTCAAAATTTAAAACAATAAATTTATATTTGTTTAATAAATTATTCATCTTACTCATTCTTAATATAAAATATTCATCATACTTAAATTTTAATATTCTTCATTTTTTAAAATATGAATCTCTTGTTATTTGTTAATTAGAAACAGTTTCTATTCAAAAATATTCTAATAATAATAACGTTATTCTAACATAATCAAATATATTTGTTTGAATTTTTTACTAAAAAATTTTTCCATACAAAATATTTATATTTATTATTAATAAATCATAGAATTATTTTTCACATACTACACTAATTATTAAATTTTTCTAAAAGAACATGACAAAAGATATTTAAAAATAAAAAACTGTGTTATATATAAATTAATATAGGTTAAAGTTTAAAGTGCATTAAAAGTTTTATATTAAATAAAAATAAAAAAATTAAATAATATATTTTTTACTATTTATTATCCATTCTTTTAATATTATATTCCTCTCAATACCTAACAATATTAACATATCTTACCTTATGCAATCAATGAAGGGCAAGAATCCTGTGATTTACCATGAGCTTCAGGAACTAACCTACCTTTAAGGAGTAATTTTCAAACCACAACATATTTATCTCTCCATTGACCCTACTAAATGTTTTATATAAATTAATATATAATCATTTTCACATTTTTATATAAAAAATAATCACTATTCACTGCAATTCTCTATTTGAAAATATCTACTTTTCATAAATTTACATACACTTTCTCCTCTCACATCTAACAGAGTTCACTAGATCTAAATTTACAAATTTATCAATCAACCAAATCTAGACTCAACAATTTTATTAATCTGATTCTCATATATCATGTAATAAGTGATTATGGTGTCTAACTCACTCCCAAAATCGGTTTAGAAGATAAAATTTATACCTCACTTATATATTATAATTCAATTTTATTTTTAGTTAATATAAAATTTTTTATTATTAAATATATTAATTTTGATAAAATTTATTATACTGATATAGATATATTACCTATATTAGAAGTTTCATTACAAAATGATGTACATATATTACCTATATTAGAAGTTTCATTACAAATAAGAACTCCATGTTATGTATGACTTCTAAGTCTAATAGTTCATATTTTGTTGAAGTAACCTATTCATTAATTTTCTAATTTTTAATTAAATATTTAATGAAAAATATATTAATTAATATTTAATAAATAGTAATAAATAAAGTTTTCTTTTTAAAAAATAAAATAAATTATATATTATTGAAATCATTTAACGTTACTATTAAATATAAATATAATATATTTAATATATTATGCGTATTACACCCATTGTCTTGAAAAAAAATTATAAAATATTTTTCATAATTAATTTATAAATATTTATTTTTATTTATAAGTTAATGCAATAAATTATCCTCGGAATAATTCTTCAGTAAAATTATCTACGGTCAAAATTTATTGCTAATATTAACTATGTTAAATTTGTCTATATTTATTTTATCAATAATAAAAAGTTACAGATAGATTTTGCATTATTCACGAATTTTCTATCTCGATAATTTTAAATTTTCTTGTGATAGTAGAATTAAAGTATAATGAACATTTTTAATTTATAACTTATTTAATTCATAAAACTATGTCGTTTTAACAGTAATGCGTGTACAATTAAACATTATAAAAGCAACAATGAAAATTAATTATTAAACATAAGTATATATTTAGTTATATAATGTTTTCTCGAATATACTCATAAGCTTTTTTTAAAAATAATAAACCACCTCATTGTTTATTTATGTCAATTAAAATAAGTTCAATTTATTTAAAAATCTGTATTTTTAGAAAGATATTTAATATTTATAAGAGTCTTTGAGTTTTTCAGTGATTATGTCAACTCGATTTTATATTATATTCTCATTTTATTAAAAAAAAACTTTCTCATTTGTAAGATAAAAATACTCTCATTCTATTTGGTGGAAATTTTTAAAGATAAATTTTAAAAAAGTAACATCAACAGGATGTTTTCCTAAAAATTTAAAACTGAAGAAAATCTATGAAGTAATATATTTTATAAAAATATTATTATATAGAAGATAAAAACAATTTTTTATTAAAAATAATGTTTACTATTTTGCTTACTATAATCATATATATATATATATATATATATATTAAGATGTTCACTCCATATGGTTATATTTAAAAATAAAGTGTTAATCTATAATACTTAGAATTATATTTCAACAGTTAATAATATAATTTAAGAATAATTATTAAAATAATTAAAAACAAATATACATAATTAAATACGACTCAATAAATTAATCTAATAAATTTAATTTAGTGTGATTTATTAAAATAATTAAAAACAAATATACATAATTAAATACGACTCAATAAATTAATCTAATAAATTTAATTTAGTGTGATTTGTTACAAACTTAACGTTAATTTACACTGAAACAATCTATAATATCTCAATATTTAAAATATTAATTGTATTACATTGTTCAAAAATATTTAAATAAAATTTAAAATGCATAAAATATCTTTAAATTATAATACATTAGTTTTAATTTACTATCTTCTAGAATTTTTTTAAATTTAATATTTGTTTATAAAATACATTATTATAAAACATAAATTACAAAATAAAATAATATAATAATATAAAAAAATATGTAAAGATTAATAACTATTCAAGATATTTAATATAAATATGTGAAAGTATAAAAATTTATCTAAAAATTTTTTAGACATAATAAAATTTACATATTATAAATAAAATTAAGATTGTGTAAATTTCAAATATCTAAAACTAATATATAATGTTTTAAAACATGATCACACTCTAAAATTTTTATTATATTCCTTAATTAAGGAAATTTTATTATATTTCCTAATTAAGCAAAGCAAATCAGACTAATTTCCATGATAATAAAGTATATTTAAGTTAAAATATTTTAATTTTTATTATTATTTGTAAAATATATTAATTATCGACTATATCTCAATTTAAGTCTCTAATTCAAGTTAGAACTTAGTTGTGGATCATCAATAGAATTAATAAGAATTTTGGAATTTTTGTTTAATGGTGTATAAATTCTTTATCTTGTGTTGGGTAGGTTAAGTCATTGAATAGTAATGGAAGAGATAATTATCTTATTAATTACTGAATTTTCAGCATATTTTTTTACAATTATGTACTTGTAATTGTTTTGGTACTTTTGATACCAATTTTATGAATATATTTGTTTTTGTCTATTAAAAAAAAAGTCTCTATAAATATTAATAGTTTTAACAGTTGTAAAGCATTGTAACTATTTTGTAAAAATATGTTTGATGTCTTTTAAGTTAAAGTAAGTGATGTCTCAGTAAAAAAGTTAAGGGTGATGTAAACCAATGACACATATTTTCAATTCACTACGCGGAAAATGCATGCAATGATGTTCAGTTGAGTAATACAATGTTCAATGTTTTTCTTTTTCTCCACAAGTTATGATTGAATTGAGAAATACTCAAATATTCTTTCTCTTTTCTTTTCTAGGAAAGATATGATTACCATAAGACTTGCATTGTCTTGTTATATCATATATCATTACTTTCATTTTTATTTAAAATATTAAATTAAAGAAAATATTTTTTATTACCTGGTTTAATTATTTATATACACTTTCACTATAAGTATTTTAATACTATATATATCAATCAATTACAAATCAACATAGTTATATATATAATTCTGAAAGTAATTAATTATTACAAAGTGAAAAATAAATCATTCTATAAATATAATTCTTCATTTTAGTGATATAAAACAAAAATGTCCTTATAATAATAATTGTGTAGAGTTGGTGCATTATAATGACACTTCTCATTTATCAATTAAAACAGTCTTACCAAAACATGTTTCACATAAATTGTAGTCCAAGTCATTGTCATTATGTTGAGAAAGAAAATTTTACAAGTTTTTTTTTTCAAATATATCAAGTATTTTCTGTAATTATATATATATATATATATGGAGTTGATCTTATATATAAATGAGGTTTATTTTATGTTATAATTAGTTAAAAATAGATAAATTTTATTGATATAATTATAGTTGATTTTCAAATAATAAAATATCATGTCATTTATACTAAAATGCTAATGAGATAAAGTTATAATAACTAAACCTATATCTCCTATTATACTACATTGTGCTGTTGCATTTAATGCCATTGAATTAAATTTAAAATATTAATAAAAAATATAATTAAAGAAAAAAATAATAATGTTAAATGAATTGTACTTTTCAATTGTATAGATCCAAAACCATTAATTATCATATTACGCAGTTCTATAATTTCGTAATACGAGAAGTTATTGCATATCATTAAACATATTCATTCACTGCTCCCCATTTACATTACACATTGTTTAGAATTTTCTTATATATGTTTACAAAAATCAAGAAAAATACTTTTATTTTCTTAATGGTTGATGATTATAAAGACAATAATTATATCTTTATAAATATATTAAGTAATACATCATTATTTTATTTTTTTGTGACTGTTATTTTATTTTTAGTTTTTTATTTTTATTTAATCTTTATAATCTCGTACATATTTTTAATATGATTTTTTTATTTTTTAAATATAAATTTTTAATTTCTTATTAAGCATTCCATATTTTTATGAATAATATATATTAATTCCATCTAATTAATTTGTAATCTGTAATATACATGGTTGAAAAATATTATTTCCTTAATAATTCATTTGTGACTAATAATAAAAAATATACTAATATTAGTATTTATTAAAATAAAATTTTTATTTAGTATATTAAAATAAATAAATGACAATCAATTTTTATAAATTACAAAAAATTTAAATAATATAAAGTGAAATGGAGAAAACAATAATTAAAATAATCATAATCACAGTAATGTTATTATGGTGGATAACACTATATCACCATTTTACAATATAAAAAAAAAATATTAACCACATATTAATTATTGCATTGAATTATATTTCTCAAACAAAGTTAATTATATTTATATATGAAGTTAATCACCAACTAACTGTAAATAACCTTGAAACACATTACTTATTAATCATATAATTATCAATTACATGCCAATAATTATAAATAATGATATTTATTTATTCTCAACAACTTAAACTATAAAATTTAACATATTAAAATAATGAAAAAATTAGACACAAATTATTAATACATTAAATATAAAATCAAATTAGTAAAACACTATATCTGAATTCAATTCTTTGAAAAAAAAAATCATAAATCAGATTAGTTAACAAAAGTGTTGTGCAGTCATGTATAGATCCTTGGAATAGGGTTCTCTTTTTACAAAGAAAAACAGACTTTATACATGAAGTTAGTGTGGAAAAGGTACCCAAAAACACACTTTTACAGTAATAAAGATGAAATAATTAGAAACTTTGATCACTCTATATGCTTTCACTTAACTCCACCTTTAATCACCAACCATTTTCACGTGATGTCTTTTAGGGTTTATCTTTTCGTAAATACGTACGTCTGCATGCAAACTTTTCAATTATTTCTTTCTTATCTGTAATCAACCTAAAGGAAAGGATTTAACAAATTCCAATAGTTTTTCTTTGTCCCATGTTTGCAGCAAAAATTTGTTTAAAATCTTCAACAATTGATTACTTATTATTACAATAATTATTATACAATAATTAGAGAGAAAGAATATGAAGAACCCTGAATTAAAGAAAGAAAAAGAATATGATGATATGATAGTTAATTTTGAAGTTTTCATCATACTACAAATTTTGAACTCAAACACGGTATAAATAAATTTTAAATTTGAGTCATTTTTACAAAATGAGTGTCAAACAACATTTGTTACAACAGTATATTCACTTTTAACACAAGAAGATTAATATATATTAGAAATATATATTAGAAGGTGATGTGAGTTGAGGTAGTGTGAAGGTTAATATATATTGGAAGGTGGTGTGGGTTGAGATGGTGTGGAGTTTGTTAAAGCATAATAATAACGAATTGTTTCACAATAAGAAGTTAAATGTAGAAGAGATTTTTTTTCTAACTCAACTGAACTCCTGGTTGTGGGTCAAGTTTAGGATTTCAACGGTCTTTAGATCTTTTGCAGAATGATGTATGGATTTCTGGTCTTGTTCCTTATGTGTTAAATAATCTATTTGGTGAGTATATGTTAACCATTCAGTAGGGAGAAAGATAATTATCTAGTTAAAATGAGATTTGTATTTATTTAATATATCCTAATTTGATCTTATTTCTAAATAATATAGAATCTTTAACCTATCTCTTTCAAGTATAGATTTTCTAACTTAAAATCTGGGTCTACATATTTATGGGTGGTCCAATAACTAGTGACTCAACAAAGTCAACAATCTTATTAAAATAAATTCTGATACTGAATTTTAATTCTAATTTTTTTTTTACAAAATTATGAAATAATATATGTACTCTACTAATATACCTTCAATACTTTTTAAATTCTTATCATATTCATATGCCATCAGCAAAATATATCAAGTTTTACCTGAAATTATGGATGAATGTTAGATAGAAATACAGCAAAATATATCAAGTTTTACCTGAAATTATGGATGAATGTTAGATAGAAATACTAGTTAAAGCATTAAAAATATTGATACAGATATGATCAGGAACAAAATCTTGGAGGACCTTGACCCCTAAATTTTTCTAATTAAATATATTCAGTGTAGATAATATTTTGATGTTAAGATTTTTTTTTTAGAGCTGTTTTAATTTAGAAATGACAGTATTTTTTTATAAAATATTTATTTTAAAAAATATTTTTCTTTATCAAGGTAATAAACATTTTTAGATAAATATTATGTTTTTCTATAGGCTGAGATAATTGTACTTTTTTTTCTTTCAAACATAATATTTGAATGTCATTTATTTTTCTTAATAGTAATATTTTCCTTTTATAATTTGTATTTGTTATTTTAAACACTGTAAATGGTTACATATACATTGAATTAGTTTTACTGGTTCATTAAGAATTAAAGCTGAATACAATATTATATATTTTTTGTCATAACTATTCTCTTTATTTTATTTTTTTTTAACTTTAGACTTTGTTTGGTAGCAAGTATTCGTCAAATTTATTAACAACTAATTTTTTGTCAGATAAGTTAATTGGGTACTTTCAATAAAGTTTCCTTATGTTAAATATGTAAAGGTTGGAAAAGTAAAGTGCAATTTAGTTAAATAATTTCTTTTTTTAGTTAAAATAAATTTTAATGAGTTAAAATATATATTAATTTTTGTTTAAAAAATATATTTAAAAGAAAAATTAGTGTAAATCAGATATAGATTATTTTTAAATATATAGAAAGAGTTAAAATAAATTACTAATCTAATTTATATTTTTTAATATATACTTATAAGTATTTATATAAAAATTGATAGGTACAACGTCTCCCTTTATCTCAAATCTGATTTGTATTATATAATTTCTAATATTCCAGATATTTTCTTAATAAAAAAATTTATATTTTGAATTTTTTAACTAGGAATATTTCAAAGACAAAGATATAGATAAATTAAGACATAGATCTTATAAAAAGATTTATTAAAACATATTAATGTAATATAATAAAATTTTTAAAATTAAAACATGATAAGATTGCAAGTCTTAAATTTTTATTTTTTTTTAATATGAATAACCTACATTTAGATTACCAATTTGAAAGAAAAATGATCGTCTTTTATAGAGAACATTAAAAACAATAAAAAAAACGATGACATTGAAATATTTTTTTTTATAATATAACATTAAAAATTAATTTAACTTTTTAAAATACTATAATACTATATCTTGGTTCTGGTTTATATATATAAAAAATAATTTTACATATATTTAAAAAAAAAATTGAGGACATTAAATTTTATTAATCTCTTACCTTCCTAAAATGCATTTCTCGTAATAAAAAGATAGATATAAAAATAAATCAAACAGTTAAAAGATTTTAGAAAAATTATTATTAAATAAAGTAAAAATATTTAAAAAAAATAGTGCGATATCTTTTTTATAATGAAAACGGATGTAGCATTATTTTTAATTTAAATATAATATTATTTGTATAATATAATATAATTACATTAAATTAATATTTAATTAAAATATATATTTTTTAAATTATAGAAAATATAACTAAAAATTATAGTTTTATAAAATCTTACCATTAAAAAATATTAAAAAATATATAAAATGGTGAAAGCTAGTTAAAATAAAACAAGATTTCTTTAAAAAAAGAAAAGAATTAATTGGAAAAGCTTTAATTATGTATAACTGTGTTTGTCTGGGGATGCATGTATATGAAAGGAGGGACCTAGCAATAGATAGGGTCCTACCACCTGCATGTGTTACACGTGTACAGTCTATTAACACAGTGAGCAATGAAGAATCCTTTATAAGACATACAACTCTTGCAGGCTTCCATTGCAGCTTTTAGCTCTTCTGCACAAACCTTAACTGGGCCACCATCTTACACCCTCCTCATTAAATTCATCACCTCACTCTACACACATACTTCTGCTTCTCCTTCTGCATCATACCATCCTTTTTCTCTTTTTCTCTTTTTCTCTCTTCACATGCACCACCACTCTTTTCATTATTATCAATTCAATGCAACCACTATGTAAGTTTTCGCTAAAACCTACCTTTCTCCTCAATCTCATCCTTTCTTTTCAAAAACAACACAAATTTTGGTCTTCTTCTCCTTCAATGTGTTAGTACTTTGAGCCTTCAAATTGAGACTCATATATATAGGGAGAGAAAAAGAACGAACATGGGCCACCACTCTTGCTGCAACAAGCAGAAGGTCAAAAGAGGGCTTTGGTCACCTGAAGAGGATGAAAAACTCATCAACTACATTACAACTTATGGACATGGTTGCTGGAGTTCTGTCCCAAAACTTGCAGGTGTATATGATTAACAAGTCTACACTGTTAATATTTTTTCAGCACACTCTTCTTTCTCAGTTCTCATCTTGAAGTGTTTCTTGTTAGATATAATGTTATGTTTGTTTCATGATGTGTTAGGCCTTCAAAGGTGTGGAAAGAGTTGCAGATTAAGATGGATAAATTATCTGAGACCTGATTTGAAACGTGGAAGTTTCTCTCCTCAAGAAGCAGCACTCATTATTGAACTCCATAGCATTTTAGGGAACAGGTATAACCATTGCTAGCCACATGCTTCTTTTTTCTTCTTTCCTCTACTTTTTTTTTTGTTCTAGTGCATCATCATCATCAACATTATTGTCAAAAGGTTGCTTTATCTACTTTTTCTCAACAAGAGTGCACTTTTCGGGTACAGGTGGGCTCAGATAGCCAAGCACCTACCTGGAAGAACAGATAATGAGGTGAAAAACTTTTGGAATTCAAGCATAAAGAAGAAACTCCTCTCTCATGATGTTATTCCTCCTTTAGCCATGTTTTCTGATTTTCACAACCCCAGCAATATTGGTTCCATGGAAAGTTTATTCCCTTTTACTGCAAACCCTAATGTGATCTTAAACTTTCACCATCACACAGACCAGCTCTACCTTCCCACTACGCCATCACCAATCCTACAAGATTTTGATCATAGTAATGATATCAAGTTAGACATCAACAATTACAATGCCAATTTCCTTCAGAATATTCCAGTACCAGAAACAGCACTAGCCTCTTCCAATCCATCATCTTATGAAGACACATGGCCATTGGGTTGTGTAGCTCTAGATCTCAATCCAAATCAAGAAAATGAAATAACCAAAAGGGACACTACCCCACACTATGTTCTTGACAAATTCATCAACCCAACTGCATTGCAGCAATATGAATGTGACTTGGTAGAACCCCCCCTTGTGTCAAAAGTCAGTGAGAACATTGATGACTATGTTGGTAGCATCCCATTCTCATCTCCTCCCCAGGAACAGCATGAGGTTACAGCAAAATTTCAGTGTTATCCACAAGATCTAACAGTGGCAGTCAATCAATTAGAGTACATTGATGCCTTCATGTCATTGTTGCCATCTTCAACAACTTCATCATCATCAGTATCAAGCACGCAAAAACTCCCAAACCCTATTATTCCTTCAGGATGGGAGCCTTGAAAGTTGGTACTATTTATAGATATAAATTTAATTTTATCTATTTATAGTATATTTAATTTAATAATGAGGGAATCTCTTAAATGATCACTGAGCTCAATTATTTCCATGCATTGATTATTTCTTGAACTTTTGCTCAAAAGTGTAGATCTTCTCTTATTGGTAAACCTGAACCTTGCTAGTTCAGGGGCCCTTCCATTGAGCAATGCCTGCAGAAGTTCCATAAATGTGTCTAGGTTCTTTCACATATTTGTCACCTAATACTACTAAGTGTGAATTATTGAAGCAGCATATAATGCTTTATTCAAAAATAAAAAACAAAGACCTTCATATGTATGTTTTTGTTCACCAATCATGTGCCTAGCTAGTTCTGTACTTTACCTCATTAATGATTCCATGGCTTCTTCTCACTCTATCTCTTTCTGTGTGTAATATTAATTAATGGATGAGGATGTTCAAAAAAGACAAGACGTACACATCATGGTCAACTCCATCCACGACAAACTCCCCTACGTAGGACTCCAGCATACTACATACTACTTTTTATACTTTTATGGGGTCATCACAACTTCTTAAAGCATGCACCAACGTTAACTATCTTTTTAAATGAATCAAACATATGCTTTTTGTTCATTAATTAAGATTAAGCAAGACTTAACAAATACAGTGAAACTATGTTTTGGCATCTTCCAGTGTATATACTTTTTTGTTTTCCTAAATTTTACCTATTAGGGAATGTTGTTATGGTCCATTCTGTGTTTAAGTTGGTGATATATTTTTTATATATTAATTAAAACAATTTTAAATAATAATGACAACTTTGTGAGTGAGAGTTCTTAGAAAAAAAAAAGTGAAAGTTTAGAATTCAAGATTGAATAGAGACGAAACATAATTTTGTTTCTTACTTAATTAATTATGTACACAAAATAGATTAAGAAATTTTATGGAAGAAATCTTGGATAAGAATTCGAAACAAATCTTATATTTATATGGAGTTTTAAGATAAACAAACCTTTGGAACTTCACTATGTACAAAAATCTATGTTAGTTTTCAAAATAAATCTTCGAAACTAAACTAGGATACAAAAAATTGCGTTAATTATATTATTTTTAGATATTGTATTAATTTTCATCAAATAACCTTTGATAAATAACAAATTTCTTCTAGTAAAATCCAAAGTGCATGAATCTAAATACTAATGTTGACGTAAAGTGGTTTTTTCCCGCAGGAAAAGCTAGAAATTGCTTCTAAATTGGTTAAACATTGAAAAATATTGAACAACGTGAAAATGGTCCTTCATCTTATGAAGGACAAATAAAAAAACAAATGGATCAAAATTTGCGACAAAAAAAAAAAAGGTTAACTTAGGTTTTGTCCTTTCTCCAAATACACCAAAACCAATTTTATAAAATTCCACTTGCTGCTTATAATAAAGTTTTGTTTTATATTTCTTTTAGCTTAACTTTACTTATAATGTAAAATACATAAAAAAGCCTTTGTAACCTAAAAAAGGTTCAAAGACTTGGGTTTCTTACATTGTTATGGTTATAACTTTATAGAAAAATAAAAATATTTATATAAATATATAAATATTATTATTTATAATTTCTATATAAATGTTATTGAGACTTTATTTATAAATCTAAATATTTGTATACTTTAACAAAGTTATGTGAAAATTACACCACTATATATAGTTCATATAGTATTTTTTTTAATGTTTTATGGAAGAAACAAAATATTGACAATAATGTTAGAAAATTAGAAAAAATAAATTTTAAATTTAAGTTATTTTATAAAATCAATTTATAAAATAAAATTTATATTAATCTTATATATTAATTTGGTTTTATTTTTAATAAATACAAAATCTCTAACTATGATTCTAATTACCTTCCAGTCATTCTATTTTTTAACAAAACTCCATTATTAGTAATTAACAAAATAACTTAGAAATGAAGTTAAGTTCTAAACATAAATAGTAAACATTTTTGTTGTATAATGATGAGAATTGATAATATATTACGTTGATATGTTCATTGTCCATGCAGATTTTCTGATTATAATTTCCCCAATTATTCCCCTACATTGTTTATCGTAAGTAGAAAAAAAATTTAAAGATTCTATCCAATTGAGAAATGAATATGGTCATTAATTCGATTGAATTACTATGTTAATGGTTCGATAATCAAATTATTAGATCATTAATTGATTTAATTAATTTAGTTTAAATAATATCTATGTCGAAATATAAATACAAATAATCATCGTAAGATTAAGAAGAAAATTAGAAATAAACTAAGTTATAAATAAGTATTGGAGGTACTCACCCACATAGGAAACTATCTGAACACTTGATCTCTTAACTTACGCATGCTATAATAATATTTTTAAAATGAAGTTGCGATGAAAATGACTGAACATAAAAACAAACAATCTTTTAAATATGGTCACCAAAATTTGAGGTGAGAAGATGAGATACAATCTGATAAAGTTAACAGATAAAGTATATATAGATAAGACATTGTGAAGATGATATGTCATAAACATATGGAGCTTTTGGAAAAAAATAATAATGTTTGAATGATTCATGCGTGCGTGAAACAAAGGAGATAGAAATTAGGGCAAAGTGAAGGTACAGACAGAGGCAATAGTACCTTAAAGTCTTGGCCTTTCCTTCTGGGCCTGGGGAGGGGCACTCCAATCAGTTTGCAGTTTGCAGAAGGAAGAGTTGCAGAAACTTAACTTTCTTATGGGCCATATTCATTTCATATGTTTTCCTTTTCTTCACATGCACGTCAATTACAACTTATAAAGTTAACATTTTTCTCTTCTATTTAACCACTCTTATTTTTTCATTTCATAGAACTCTTTCTGCTTTACAATTACCAATTCTCTTTTCTTCATTGTCCCATCACCCTCTTCACACCCTCATATGCTATTATTAGACCTATTTGGTTTCACAATTCTTCCTTTATTTAATTTATTCAGAGTAATGAAAGATGAAAACATTTGACTTTTGTATGGAGAAGGGATATTTTTATTTAAAAATTATTTAAAAAGGTTAAATTGACCTATTTTTATTTTTTTGGATCAAGATCTTCATTATAGAGAAGTCGTGTTTTATAACACGATTTTGTAATTTTTAAATTTTTTTTTTCAAAAATACACTAAAATTGTGCTATCAAATACGATTTCACTTTTTTTTTAATAATTAAAGAAATCGTGTTATCAAGTACAACTTCACCCTTTTAGAAAAAATTGAAGAAGTCATGCTATCGAGCATGATTTCACTTTCTTTTTAATAAAGAAGTTGTGCTATCAAGCACTACTTCACTTTGTAATTTTTTTTTTAAATTTATCTCTATTTGTATTTATTTAGTTAGGATTTGAATTTTGTTAATTCATCATTTTTAGTTATAATTATCTATTTAATTCATTATTGGAAAAAAAATTGAAAAGGATGAGATTAAAAATAAATAAATTAATTAAAAATGAAATAATACAAAATAAATTGAACATGGATATTTTATATAATCATAAAAATTTTTACAAATAACAATTAAATACATTAATCATTACTTTTTTTTTCTTCACACAAACCCTAAAACCTATTTTCAATAATTTAAAATAAATTTTAAAAAAAATAATCACAACTTCAATTTGAATGATTTTTTTTTAAAAGGTAAAATCATATTTAATAGTAACGACTTTTTTATTTTAAAAAAAATAAAAACACGATTTTTTTCAATTTTTTTTTTAAAAAGGTAAAATCGTGTTGATAGCACGATTTATTTAATTATTAAATAATAAAAAAAAGGTAAAATCGTACTTTATAACACGATTTCTTTAATTATTTAGAAAAAAATGAAATCGTGTTTGATAGCACAACTTTAGTGTATTTTCAAAAAAAAAAATAAAAATTACGAAATCGTGTTATGAAATACGACTTCTACATAATAAAGTAGTACTTTGAAACCCAAAAATAAAAATAGATCAATTTAATCCTTTTAGGTAATTTTTGAATAAAAATACCTCTTTTCCATACAAAGTCAAAACATTTTATATAGAATTCAGGTTAAAAATATAATATCTATAACTGAAAAAAAAAACCAGAAAACAAACATGTAATTTTTAATATATAACTCTTCTAAACAATCCTACATCTTTCTTTTGAAATAAAACAAAATTTATAATTTTCATTTTATTTTATCCCCCATAAATATATCACTTTTATTTTCGATTTTGATAACTTTATATATTGACATTATACTTTCAATAATATCATCATTATTAAAATTAATAGAGAAAGTTATAACAGAGCCATATTATGAGGCTAAAAATTTAACAAACTTTAAACAAATTACCATACGACATCCATAGTGGGAAAGATGGGACATAATAGTTCATCGTTATAAATTTAGCTATGGTCATTTGAACAGAAAAAATTCCTTCTACACAAAGTGCTTTAAAATTTGTACGAAACGAAAGTTGGAAGCAGGCCATGCGCAAATCAAAGACCCACTTCTTTTGCTGCATCAATCTTAGTTTTATCTATAAGACCCTCGTAGGCCCGTGAATTGACATGAAAGTTAAAACTGAGCAAGCACAATGCGAAGCAACAAGCTTCTTTACACCAAGTAAAGCTACAGTATTCCACAATGCTCAATACATAAAACTAATACTAGAGTTACAAATTATTGCATCTACTAACGAGAATTTCAAATAGAAATAAACAAAATGTAAACAAATCCATACACAATTTAGTTGCCTGAAATCATTGCAGACTGTATTTAGAAAAAATCCAACCCACACCCAACCATAAAGGGAGCTCTTTTAGGTAAAGATATCAAATTCACCCTTTATCACTGGGCCTTACCAAGAAGTGCACTAAGTTTCTAGATTCAAACTTTATCTCCAATGTCAATGCAATGATACTAAGCTGTAATCCTAAACCGGCCCTTGGCTATTCTTCGAGCAATTACTCTTCTTCCACCCTTGGTTGCTTTCCTGCTCATGTTATACAAAACAATGTCATATACACGGCATACTTCTGTTTTAGAGATTTCAGACACAAATTTGCATATAAGCCATGTATAAATTTCACCACTTCCACCCATTTAGCCAGTCAACTTCATGCTGGATCGGGAACAGGCCGGTGACAAATTTACTCCATGATTAAGGACCGGTGACATATATTAATGTATGGATAGAGATCAAATAATATGGGTATATCTTATATTATACTGTCAATAACTTCATATAGACTGATTTTTATGGATCTAATTGTAGAATTATAGCCATACATTACCTTGATCATTTGTATCAAATTTTGTGAAAATTGAACCAAAATAAGAAAAATATCAAATGATTCATATTTTTATATTCAAAATGTACACATTCATCAATTTTAATATATATAAATGAGGCATCAAATCATTTTACAATAACATAAAAGTATGTAGATATGATCATGTGGAAGAAACTTTTAATTTCATGGTGAGTTTTGATATAAAATTATTCAATTAAAGGTTAACGAATGGAGAAATAGGTGACGTCAGTTGCACCTATTTGACATCTCTATATATGGATCAAGTTATTCCAAAAGTAACTTTGGGTGAAGTTACTCCATTCATTGACATTTTTCTATATATTCAATATTAAATTTCAATATTCAAACCGTTAAATATTGCCTTTAACATAGCCGAATGTCATCATGGGATTTATATATCTCACCTCACCTGATGGGATAAGGCTTTGTTGTTGTATCCTAATGGTTGAATATTTTGATATTATTTCAACGATCACAGACACTAAATTTTAGATAAATCAAACATTTGTAGCTACGTAATCATATTGTCAACATTTTTTTATATTTTTGAAAAGTATATTAGTATCTGTTAAATTGAATTTATTCAAAAGAAGTATCAAATAGTTTTAAAATTTGATAAAAAAAATCAACAAACTTAATCTATTAAAAAAACCATTTAATTCAATTGCTGAGTTATTGAAACTTAATATATAGAAAGAATTATTGAATAATAGCACTAAGAGTTATTCCTTGAGTAACTTGATTCTCTCCTATATACAAGAAAAAGAAGCAACGGTCCTTGGGCCAACAAGGAAGCATTTCATATGCCACTTTGCCTGGTCATAGTCTAAAGTATGACACCCATTTATCTACCAAAAACAAAACAACCACAGTCTAGGGCGATAGGCAATCTGTTTATTGAATGACTGTCACTCAATTGAATATTGCCACATTCAACAAAACAATCTGTTTAAAATTCAGGCATTGGTTGTGTTATTTACTTCAAAAGTTTATGAATATTTTTACCATTTCCATGTTATCTATTATGCCAAAAAGCCACTTAACCAAAGTGAAAGTAACAGAAGGTACAATGAAATTGTACGACGCCTAAGAATAATCGATCGTCTATTCCTTCAAATACTCTGCACAAGTTAGGTCTTTGCATAGTTATAGTCTCATTGAGTAGCTGAAGAATGGTGACACCACAAGAGTTTTGAAATTTACCAAGTTTGACATTCATGTAGAAGAAAAGGAAGGTTAACTAATAACTAGTGATATTTTCTACTTTTTTTTTTCTTCTAATGAAAGAACATATAACCAAAAAGATGAGAGATTTACCGAGCAAAGAATCCATGGTTCCTCTTTCGTTTGATAAGACTAGGTTGAAACGTCCTTTTGGGGAACAAAAGCATCGGATCATCTGATGAAGGAGCGTCCCCTGCATAATAATGATAAATTCTGAATTAGAAGTATCTGGGAGGAGTTCAAATGCTTAAAATTTCATAAAAACACCATCTTCGTAAGTAAAAGCTGGTACATGATTATAGTTTGTAATAGAAAAGTACAGAATAAGTCATAACACATCACAACACAACGCATCTTAAAAACTAAGTTCAGCCTTCTAGGGGTATTGTTTTTTCTTCAATCTCACATCTTATATTAGTATAATTACGTATATTCATATTACACACACAAAGAGAGATCAATTGCAAGAAAATTGGTGGAAGTAACTAAATTTCCTTCAAAATGAACTAGAATGAAGAGTAGAGTGAGGCTAAGTGTACCGTGAGGTAAGAAGAAGCGGAGAGAAGGGAGGCCACACGGGTAGAGAAAGCCTTGTTTGTGGGGAAATTCGGCGTCGTTTTGGGGAGAAATGGCAGAAGGGAGCCTAGAGAGAGAAGGGAACAATATGTGAGATTGGGGTTGAGGGTTGTTGGGATGAAGAAGAAGCGATTTGGAAAGGCGATTCATCAAGAAAGCCCCACTTCTGAGAACGCTATTCGACGCCATTGTTGGTTTCACTCAAACCTCTGCTTCCTAAACCCTAACCTAACAAATGCACCCACTCCAACCTCCAACCTCCAACCTCCAACCTCCAACCTCGATCTGGATGGATCGGACTTTTGCCTCTTTTCAAGTTCGGGTTTGTTTTACCCGACCCGGAACATATATTTTGGTTTGGTACACTGTTGCATCAAAACTAAATATTTTTGTGTAATAAAATAAAAAATTAATATATACTAAATCTATACTAATATATTAATATACCTGTTTTGTGTAAATATGTTTTTTACAATTTTACTCCTACAATAATAATAATAATAATAATAAAAATAGAAACTCTGAGTAGTTTTACTGTTTAACATCGAACGTTATAAAATAATTCAACAAAAAGTATGTTTTTTTAAAGAAATGGTTCAATTTTGGATTCTATTGTCAAAATTCAACTTAACCGAACCATAGTCCATAATATATTATATTGATTTAAGGCTCTTTTTACATCATATTATGTATATTTTTAGTCTTTAAAATATAATATTTTTTCGATCTTTATTTTTTTTTTGTAATTCACTTTGATTCCTGTAAAAAAAATAATTGTTTTTCCACTATTTTTTTTATTCTTGTAAAATATTCATTTTTTTTATCCTTACAATATGTAAATAATTTCTTTTTAGTTCTTATTAAATATTTAAAAAATAATAATTTAGCATAAATAAAATATTATAAACTAATATTTTTAGAAATTAAAATAAATTAACAAAGATAAAAAAATGCAGAAATTAAAATTCAAATGAAATTAATCTTTAAAGACCAAACGAAAAATACATGAATACATTTTGTCGATAAAACATATTTATGACTTGAATTAATAACAATAATATGTAAATTCATGTATGCTACACATTTTGGTCACTGAATTATAAATTATGACATTTAAGAATATAGATGACTTCCAATGAATATTTTTATCAGAAGTTTGTAATTATTTTCATGCATCATCTTTTATTCTACTACTTCAAATTGTGTAAAACCTTTTTCAAGAACATACTCAATTAATTATTAGACAATGTCTTATTTTATTAATTGTGAAATTATAAGCAGTTTTGAAAGATATATAAAATTAAATAAAAAAAATCTAAAAAGTCTATCCAATTAAACTGAATCGTTTCTGAAAAAAAAAAAAAAATCTTATCCAAATCAAATCTCAAACACCCCTTATAAGTTAAACCAGATAATTTTTTTGCCAGTATTGAGAAGTCATCCGGCAATAAACTGTGTGAACTTGCCACTGCCCAGTTTCTAATTCAACCTGTCAGGTCATAAAATAAAATAGGGCTACACAATTATAAGACTTATAAAGAAAATCTAACTATATCTATCACTCAGGAAGTGATGCCATATAGTTTTAGAATGCAAAATCCAGTCACTTTGAGTTTCGACCGCAATTGATGCACTTACCAATCTAATACTCAAGAATACTTTAAGCAATTTCATTTAACAAAATATTTTGGAGGTTGAAATCCATACACGGCTGCTTGATATCTGACCAGAGTCTAAATACCATCAAACCAAGCTTAAAACTATCTTTCAAACAACACTTTAGCGAAAACTTACAATGAGAAGTGCACCAGCGTTTTGCTAGTAGTTTTTAGGTTACAAACACAGATGGCATTTTTAAAATATGCCTAGGAGATTACAGGAAGCAAATAAGAATTTGCTTTCACGTCAGAAATAACTAGCGACCAGAAGAAATGAAACAATGAAGAGGGAATGCAAAATATCTTACAAAAAAGTACAGATTGATATCAATTATAGAATAGGTGTGACTGCCGCTTCTGCTCCACCTTTACAAAAGAAAGAACCATCATAAATCTCAAATGTACATAATCACGCTGAAGCTGAACTCTGTTTGAGGCTATTGTTCAACAGGAAGCACAGATGAAATCCAATCAGAAGCTGTCATTTGAATATCTGTCTCAGTATGAGGAGACAGAGAGAGAGGAGTAACTGCAACCTGTCCATTAAAATCAGATGTAATGTTCATTCAGCGGAGATAAATGAACTTGATTGCATATATAATAACAGGTTAACAGCCTAATGAAGACGTTAATTGTTTGCATGCTGTCCTTAAGAACATAAAATATTATTAGTTGACAATTAATGATACATTTGCCATTAGACAACATGCTCCAACTTACGTATCCACTTTCAAGTGCTCTGTAATCCAGATCATCATCTATATCTTCCTGCTGTTTCTCCAAGAACTGCAGATAGAAGTATAGAATAGCTAAGTTCACTTCCAGGAACAATTTAAGTATAATTAATTTTCAATCAAATGTATCGTAGAAAAGCACTGAATCAGACAAGTATAACTAGATAACACCGATATTTTCTCTTTTTCTACATTTCCTGCATTTTTGCTTCTAATTTTCTATATAATTCCTAATTTCCAATAGTGAATTTCAGTTCCTACACATGATTCACATTCTGATTTTACTAGATTGTCAAAAAGGAAACACAATAATGGCATAACACTTTCCATTTAACTAAAATGCAAAAAAAATAGGTTTAGGTATATAGGCACCACTTGAGTATCGATATGTACATGAATATTAGAGTTGAAGGATATAAATACTCGGTACTCTCTCACTACATTTCCATCCTTGTACCACCACCCCTTTTATTTTCATTTTTAGGCAAGTTGGAAACGAGGTAGTTGTTGGCCTTCCCATTTCCAAATCCATTTTCTAAAACCAGTCAACCTTCCCTACACTTGGTATGGGACGGTTGACCCATATTGCCATCTCCCTCTCATTTACCTCTAGTCTGAAGTACTTCTTCACCCTGTTGGAATCAGGTTTTCCTGCAGCTCCAATTGATTCAACAATCTCCAAATTCTTTTTTTGAGTAGTTAATCTCCGAGCTGCACCCTGAAGTACACCAAGATGTGAAAGATTCTACTATCAGCATCAATAGGCACAAAAATGACTAGATTACACAGAAACTGAATGTGTAAAAAGGTGGCATTGTTTAGGACACTTACAGCAGCAGACGCATCACGGCCAATCTGTGCAAACTGAAGACCAAAGCCTTGTTTACTAGCCAAGAAATGACCAAGAGGATATCGGCTAGTTGAAACTGCCTGCCAGTTTGGAGTGGATCTCCACATACTTTGCTTGGTCAACTTGAAGCCCTGTCAACAAAACAATACCACAGCATCCATATTATATCTACGGACCAAAAATAGTTCACTAAACAGTAAACACAGTGAAACAAAATCTAGGAATGGCGAAACTAAAACATATTGATCACAATGTTAAACAGTCAAGCTTCAAATCCTCTTTAAGAGGAAATTTCCCAGAAAAAGGGTTCATAATATATATATTACAGCTACTGCTTCTGAGCAAGGTTATTCAACCAAGATTCGAATCATGAATCAGTGAGTTATTTTTTGGATTGTGAACTGAAAGTTTTTATCAAATCGTAAGATTCAGGAACTATGAAAAGTTACTCAATTGATCATGTATACTGTTCTATGTAAACAATATAAACTAGAAATAGATAAAACAACTTAAGCAAAAGTCATACAAAAGAAAACAATTAGTTATATCTAGGTTTGTGAAGTCTTTATTTTAGAAGAATGGAAACAAAGCAAATAAATAGCTAAATAAAGTACATGCATTGAATGAGAGGGTGACCAATAAAGGTGGCATAATCGAATAGGATGAGTTCACAAGAGTTCTTTCAAATTCGTTTTCATTTAAAAATTTAAGCTCACATGACTTTTCTATTTTATTCTTACAAGAATTGGTGAAAAAGTGAAAAACATATGAATAGTTGAATCATATTGGTGATAAAAATTACATAGATTCATTCATGTATCGTAAAATACAAATTCATTTAAGATTCATATTGAGATGAATCAGTAGATAGCAAAAATGTATGAAATCGTAAGCTTTAAATCATGAATCTTAAGATTTTGATAACTATGCTTCTAAGTATTGATGTCTCCTATGCAATTCAATTTTTAAAATGTGAGAATATACACTTCCATCTTGCACACCATGCTTTTTTCTCAACTCAAGATTTCCAGGGAAGAAAAATAGAATAAGAATTTCATGTAATAGTGTAACTAAAAGGTGCAAACGTTTCGGCCACAGCTGAGAAGCAAAAGAGTTAATTGAAATCAAAGCCTCTTCAGTGAAGTAAGTAAAGCCAACTAGAAGTAAAGCTTTGAAAGCAGAACCTAAATGCAAAGCACTCGTACCTAAAGGCCTGAATGCAACATGATAATTGTGAAGAAGAAAATATATTTGATCATAAGCCAAGAATCTCATCCACATTAGACTTCTACAGTATATAGCCCAAACCTAGAACATTCTCATATTGCAGTGAAGGGCTAGGTATTATTATCCAAACTATAATAAAATTTGTGTACCTTGCTGCTTAAAGGCGATGTAGGAATTTCTATATTCAGAAAGCAGCTTTTGGGGAAAGTTCCCTGTACAACATCCCTGATAGCTGCATTTATTAAAGGTAAACAGAGTTCTACTGCATCTTTGAAATCGGACTCTTGACTTTCATCCTTCTTCCTGCAGCAGGATATGGAACTAATTCTTAATCTACAGCAGGAAAATACAATTAAGCTTGAAATCACAAATAACAGTCAACATACCAATTTAATGATATTGACAAAGAAGGTACACCACATAATAATGCCTCTCTTGCTCCCGCGACAACACCCGAGTAGAACCTGGTGAATTTTAAAGCATGAAATGAACTTTTGTTCATACTCAGAGCATGGAGGTTTAATACAAAACTACAACAGATTATTATCAGGGGGAAGTGGGGATTGTGTACTAATATAGATATAGATTTATAAGTTTTACTACGCATTAGGGAACAACTTACACAAGATGACCACAGCTTGATCCCCGGTTAATTCCGCTAATAACCTAAAATTTTATATCATTTTCATCCGTAATCCATTAGTATTTTGTTACTGAGAAGAAGCGCACCAATAGATAGTAATTGTATGACATAAATACTAACCAGCATTGGCTTTGACCATGAAAACAAGGCCCCAGATAACGCTAGTGAAATACAATCAACAGGAGTTCCTGAATTGTAAATTAGGAAAGAATAAGAAATTTATGCAAGTATCATTGCCACAACTATGAAACAAACCCAAAAATTATCCCAACTCTGGATGCATTATATCAGTAATGTGACAGCCAAGGCAGTACGAAAATCCTTGATTACAAAAAAACAAAACTTAATCCCAACAAGTGAGATCCGCTACATAAATTACACAACGTCATTCAGTTCAGTTAAAGATCACAACCTAAATTGCAACAGCTACTGTCCAAAAATTCCACGGAAGATGATGATGAAGAGACTTTATTTGACAAGAAAAAAATCGGCAAACCCACATCATCTATGAACGAAGTTAAAATGAACTCACTGAAGAACACCTTTTCTCATATAGACAACTAGAACAAAACCACTAAATCCACATCATCTACAAACCACGTCTACAAGAACTTCACAAACATCGGATCTAACAAAATAAAAGGAAACAGTGGCGAACACTGAACAGTAAGCAAACCACTAAGCTAAACTCTTTAAAAAGAAAATAAAGATTCCAAACAGTTAAGAATCTCATCATCCTAATCAGTAAAAACAGCATAAAAGTTCAACAACTGAATCCAAACCTGAAACTTCAAAGGCGGTGGCACCGTCAATCTTGACAGAAGAGGCTTCCACGGTTTCTCCGAGAGTGAGAGAGTGCCCCGAAACAGATTTGTCCCTGAAGCAACCATTTCACGAACTAACAAATTACAAAGAGCGAGAAATCAAACCAAGCCAAAGCAAGGAAGGAATGAAGAAAGGAAGCATGCGATGAAAAAATTAGAGAGAAAGAATAGTGGGACCCACGATTGGGGAACGCAGACATGGACATCGTAGAGGCCGAGGCGAACGAGTGCTTGGACGAGGAATGTTAGACCCGGGGACTCGATGCCGTCACTGTTGGTGACCAACACGATGGGTTTGGAGTTGGAGCTTTCTCCGGCGACGGCGTCACCGGCGGGTGAAGAAGGTTGTGAGGGTGAAATTGAGGATTGCGCATTGTTGTTGGGTTCTTCTTCTTCTTCTTCTGTGCACTTTCGGTTGAGAAGCACTTCTTGGAGTCCTGAGGGCATGGCGTTGTTCACGGAGCCAGACGACGTCGTCATGGGCAGAGCACAGAGAGAGAGAGAGAGAGAGAGTTGGCAGGGATAGTGTTTCGGTGAGATTACGAAGTATGGAGTGAGTTTTTCAATTTTTTTTTTTCCCTCGTTTTAGTTAAATTAATGGAGTGAGTTTTTTCTAATAAAAAATCAGAAAAAAATTTAAATTAATTTTCTTATGAACTAAAATTAATTTATATATAACCTAATATGTATAAGTTATTTTGTAAAAATTATATGAAAAAGTGTGTCAATTAGCTTCTTTTAAAATTAACATCACTCCTTTGAAAAATGATTCACAATCTATTCGTCTTAAAATCATACCTAAAATTTCATTTAAAATCTATTGAAAATTTTCAACCATTATTTTGCCGTGAATCTTCAGTATTCATTAGTTTTCCTTTTATTTTTTTCAAATTCATTTTGCATGCATTTACTTCATACGCAGGTTGTTTCAGTAAAGAATGACAATGACAAATCATCATCAATGGTTGAGATTTAAGTAATCAATTAAGAGTAACTTTTAGTTGCAAAGTTAGCAACAAAAAGAGTAATTATAAAAAACTGAAATTTAAAAATCATTTGAAATAAATTTGACTTCAAAGTGTTCTGGTAAGAAAAATAAAATTGATTATTCTTTTACCCTTACTTTTTATTTCTTTTCTAAAAAAACAAAAACTGTGTCTTTGGTTAAAAGAATAAGCAAGAAATAATAATTATATTTTATTTAATTTTAAATTTCCATATAACCAATATAAAAATAAAACAAAATAATGTTTTTTGGGTGGCAACACTGAACAAAGTCAATCTCCGAAACAAACCCAAATCTTTTCTATTCTCGTATTAGATTAGATTAGATACTACACATGTTGTAGTTTTCACTCTGTTTCCTCGTCCTCTTCGAAACTCGGTGACTCTCTCGCTCTCTCATCCACTTGAACGGTGTTTCATGGACTAGAGTTCCACCTTCCCTCAGGTTCTCTCTCACTCTTTCTTTTTCTGTATCATTAATGTGTTCATTAAATTAACGTTCTTTCCTGGTGGGGCTTCAGTTTGCCCTGATTTTTTTTTATTGCTTGCTGTGAATCCACTTTAGGGTCCACAAGAAACTGTCATGTGTTAGTGGGTGTTTGTCATTTAAATTTGAAATGAGACATGTGTTGGAGCTTGAAATTTATGAGACTCTAAATTGACACTTTTTACTGAGCAACTTGTACCAATTTTTATCCTTTTGTGAGAGTATGGAATGGGGAGGGTAGGCTGAGAACATGTAAGAGCATTGAGCACTTACTGGAGATCAGTGACTTGCCAAGGACTTGATTCTATAAAATTCTGCTTTATGTAAAGCTTCTTCATTTACTCTTGTCTCGATGGAAAAGACTTCGTGTGGGGAAAAAAATTGTGGTCTTGGGTACTCTTTCTTGTCCTAACCAAGGAAGAAATTACCTTACCATGTTCAGCAAGGTTTTATGTCAAAAGATGAAATGTTTGCCAAGAATGGGAATTGTAAAAGTTTAATCGAGGACTTGGAGTTGCAGATAAGCTTTAGAATGAAAGAGTTTATATTTTACAGTTGTGTAAGAGTAAGACAAAATATAAAATGCATTTTTGACAAGCACAAGTTAGTAATGTCGTTGGAGATGAAGATTGGGGATCTCATCATACCACAAGTAGTACTGTTTAATTATCTTGCTTGGGTCTATATTGCAAATGATGGAAATTTAACACGTAAGATTTAGACTGTTTATGAAGTGGAGATTGGAGAAATACTTTGACCTTAATTTATGATTTTAAGCTGCTTATCAAACTCAATGTAAAATTCTGTACAACTACAAGACTAGAACGCTCAATGGTGGGAAATTTTGCATTGACCATGGAAAAGTGTATCATTCATGGGGCTGTGGTTCATAATGCCAAAATTCATTTTCTTTCCTTTGCTAATGTAATGCAATTTACAATTGGGAAAACAGATATCAAATTTACATATAATCTGAAGTTCAGCTCCGAATTATATAGTAGCAAATTTGATATGCTCTAGTCCCTTGCTATTTCATCTTTGCTTAATGAAGAATGTAAATGAATTCAATATAGCATTGCCTCAGAAATTGGGCTGATTCAAGGTTATTTATTTCTTTTTGTGATTCTTGTATTTTGGACAGTTCTCATTTCTTTCCTAAATGGAGCTCAATGAAGATCCTGGACCAATTGATAATTATGTACTTTATGATCAAGATAACCATGTTTCTTCAGCAGTTTGGGATGGACACGTGGGTGGACATTCTTTTATCTATAATTTCTGCTAAATCATATGAAAATTATCCTCATATTATTAGATATGATCGTGTTATTCAAATCTACAGGAACGTGGTGTACTTAGATGCCATGAACACACATCAATGCTTGATCAGTGGAAGCTTACACCTAAACAGATTAAGTTGGTTGAGAAGGCTGGTTTCGGTTACCTACGATTACTCCCTGCTATGAGTCTTGACAATGCACTCATAGCAGCTTTGGTAGAACGGTGGAGGAGAGAAACAAATACATTTCACTTAACTGTTGGAGAATTGACAATAACCCTAGAAGATGTATCACTATTACTTGGGTTGGCTATTGATGGAGAACCTGTGATAGGTCCAATAAGTGCACCAAGTTCAGTTTGTGAAAAATTACTAGGGAGAGTACCAGAGGACCTGAATGGTGGAATGGTGAAGCTGACTTGGCTGAAGGAGTTCTTTTGTGAGTGTCCTGAAGATGCATCACTGGAGGAAACTGAGCGCTGTACTCGTGCTTACCTTCTATACCTAGTAGGCAGTACTATATTTTCTACAACAACAGGGAACAAAGTCCCTGTTATGTACCTTTCTTTGTTTGAAGACTTTGACAAGGCTGGGAAATTTGCTTGGGGTGCAGGAGCATTGGCATTTTTATATAGAGCACTTGGCAATGCTTCCCTTAAATCTCAGAGCACTATTAGTGGCTGTCTAACTCTAGTACAGGTTATAACATTACTTCCCTTTTCCCTCTTATTTTGCTGATACTTTCAGTTTGAACACTCACTGAATAATAAATTATTATTACTATTGTTTTTAGTGCTGGAGTTATTCTCGCCTCAATGTTGGACTGCCAAAATTTAATCAAGAACCTGATAATATTTGCTTTCCCTTTGTGCTTAAATGGAAAGGGAAAAGTGGTTGTAGGACGAAATGCAATGTAGTGTCCTACAGAAAGGCTTTGGACTCACTTAATCCATGTGATGTAAGTCTTAATAATATGGTTTATTTGATGAAATGGGTAGATGAAAATGGTAAATCTGTCTTAATTATTGTGTACAGGTCCAGTGGCTACCTTACAAGGATATGGACTGTACTGCCATACCAGAAGATATAAAAGCTAGTCTGATTTTACGGGCATCTAGGACTATGCTATTGTGTTTTGACAAGGCAGAAAGACACCTTCCTGATCGATGCTTAAGGCAATTTGGCTTGCATCAAACTATCCCAAAAAACGTGGAACGATGGGAGAGGAAGAGTCGTATAGTGGATCATGGGGTAGACCTTATGGGAAAAATGGACTTGGCTCTCAAAGAGTGGTCAGAACGTTGGGTTCATATTGTTGATGGTGGTGACATTGCAGATGAGGGTGAGTACATGCAGTGGTATCACAAGATTACCCGGAAACATATTGGGAGAGTGACATCATCCCTGGAGTCAGAGTATCAAAGAACAGTATGTCTTTGCTCATCAGTTATTTATCATTACTTTTCTTTAACTTGAATGTATGTTCTATCAACACTTGACTGCTACATGCTTTTACAGGTTACTGCTATGAGGGAAATTGCAAGCATTGCTGATATAGTCACAGCAGAAGGGTTGGATTCTTATAATAGAGAGTTACTCGATGAAGTGAAAAATATTGTACACAAATGTTTAACAGAGCAGTTTGAAGAAATGCCAAATGAGAAAGTGAAAAAGAAGGGTAATCGGAAACGTAGGCAAAAGGACCACCTGAGTATGGAATATGAATAACACCATTTTAGAGTAGTCCAAGCTCATTCTGACCTTAGCCTACTGATATTTATAACTTCAGGTTGGTAAAAAGACGAAGGTGTTTTAATCAAATTGATCAACACCACTACAAGAACATATTCTACAGAAGAGGATGGCTTATTTATTAACATTAAACAAATTTTAGACATTTGAATGCAGATAGTTTGTAAGTATCTCCTGTAAAGCTCCATTTGTTATTTGATCTTTTTTAGGCATTTATTGAATCCTCCCTCCTGTTGTCGATGTATGGCCTGGTTTATTGGATTCTCCCTTTGCTTTTAGTCATTTATAAGATTGGATTTTCTTTATGATTGCTCAATATATTCAATTTAATCTGAACCAATTTCTTATATATATTAAGTAGCAAATTTTGAATGTTGAATTAAAACTTAACATAATTAAATCAAAACTATTATATTAATATTAGTAATATAATTATAAATTAATTTACTCAAGTATTATATTATTTAAATATATTTTTTTGAATTATTAAATTATATAAAATTGAACAATTTATAAGATGATATCAATTTAAGGACTAATAAAGTTGCACAATGTTACAGCATGATCTGCTACTCTACACCTATCTAGGGTTTGCATAATAATGAAGAAACTAATAAAATAAACTGAATATTCTTTATTTCTTTGTTAAAAGGGTATTTTTCAACATATTAGTCATCAAGAACTTTCATGGCCATTCCATTCTTCTCTGTTTCAATTTATTTGTGCTTTCTTCATGCTCCAAGCACTCAGTTTTTTTATCTTGACATCAGCAGTACCATTATTGAAAGCATATAGTTGTGCTTTATCATTGATAGCCAATGTAGGATACACTCTGGCTGTGATGCAAGCCCTTCCTTCTCCTCCAAAACTCTCCACCACAGAATGATCAATCTGTGGAAGGGAAAAACTCATGCATTAGAAAAATTCAAGATCATTTGAACAGAAGAAAAAGTAACACCAAAGATGAAAAAATCTTTATAACCATGACTTTTAACATACACCTCTTTTCACAAATCATATTTTTTTGGTGCATAAATGTTTGTATTCACGTATATAAAATTATGCTTATAAGAACTTGTTAAAACTTAAAAGTTTCATCTGAATGCAACCTCTGCATGTATTAGTGGCTTCATCAACTGAAACTTACCAAGGTTCTCAATGAAAGCTTCTCATGAAGAGGTTCCACGTCTACAAAAGTTCCATAAGTGGTCAAATCATTGTCTTTATTTAAGGAAGACCTGCATGTATACAAGCATTTATGTGAGTTTGGAGTCAAGTTGAGTTGATAGAAATAAATAGAGGACATTAACAAATTAACCTGCTTTGGTCACTGCAGAAGAGCACCAAATTTTTATTTTGGTATTTGAATATTCTGAAGAAAACTGATGTGAACTCTTGCAATCCCTCTGAAGCAAAAACTAGCAGACCAAACGGGCCAAGTCCACTTTTAACTGATGAACCATTTTGGCTACACAGAGTTTGGGGATCCCTCCAATAATCCAATACTTCAGCCTCTCTGAATTCATTCACCTCAAATGAAATTTCAACATCAGCCTGCAAAGGACAAATTATTACTCTAATGTTAAAACAAGCCTTAAGTGCTAATTTGATTCCAAGCATTTTAGTGGCGGGATTTTAGTCTTTTTCATTTCAGTTGTGCCAATTGATTTTTGTTGGGGTATGTTTTATCTTATTCTAATTGTGTAATGAAAGTTTATGCCACTGTAATTTTAGTCTCTTTATCCATCAAAATCTGATGATGTGACACTAATTTATTATGTTTAAGAGACTAAAAATCACATAATTAAGAAAACTTATCAGTATAATTAGATATTAAAAAATTAAAATTGCAAATTGTTAGGAGGCTGAATCTTTCTAATTGGAATTTGAAAAAACTAAAAACACACAAATTTTAAAAAAAAAAAAACATGCAATGGAATCTTGAAACAATTATATATAATGATTGATTTTAAACAGCTAAAGTTAAAATATTGTTTAGAAAGAAATGTTTATTACATTAAAAATATAAAATATAATAATATATTGTTCAGATTAACAAAGTGAATAGTTTCTCTACTAATACCAATAAGGTTGATTGAATTTTGACATATATCTGAAAATAAATAACATAGAAAACCTCTAATGTGACAGAAGCTTAACTTAAAACTAAGTATTCCTGTATTTAATATTTAAAGAGTATTAGTAACATCATGTTATAAAACCATATTGCAACCGTTATTATGGACATATATGTTGCAGAAGGTAAATTACCTGTGTTGCTGTAACACCATTAATTTGAAGCAATTGGCCTCCTTTTAGCACTTGGGGGGCCAAGTTCACTGGGTTCACATGCAGCTTTTCAATTTCCACCACCGGCCATTGTACCAACTGTTTACCAGACCTATGCACCCATATAGCCCTTGGAATTGCCTACAAATATATGTGAATCTTAGTCATGTTATCTATCATAAAACCATAGCCAAAAACCAAATCTAATTATTGAGCCTAGATTCAACATGTTTTGATTTGGTCAAGTCTTGTATTTTTTAGAACACAATGAACAAACCAATCATGACAGTTTAAGATATTGAAATGAACTTACAAGGATTCCAGACCATCCTCTCTTGACAAAATCCGTCTCACTAGAGGATTCACTGACCCAACCAAGCAAAATCCTTCTCTTCTTTCCATCATCAAAGAAAGATTTTGAGGCATAGTATTTTCCATAATCATAACTTAAAACAAATTCATCAAACTCTTTATCCGGGACAAACACATCCTTGACAGCATTGTAACTCCCAATCATATAGTAATCATGTGCTTTAAAGCTAGCCTTGAGCACGTGCCTAACATCATCACCATTCACAGATGTGTCAACACCCAATTTGTCATTCTTCAAAACTGGAAAAAAATCAGGACACTCCCACATTCCACTGCCTTTGGTTGAATACAAAGGGTGTTTGGCTTGAACCCAATTAACAAAGTCTTTGCTCCTATACAAAAGTGCCATTCCCCTAGTTCTTCTTTTGCTTCCAACAAGTACTCTCCAATGTCCATCTTGGCCTAGCCAAGCAGTGGTGGGGTCCCTAAATGAATTTGAATCGATCTTGTTATCACTAGTTGGTTCCATTAGAGGATTTTGGGGGAACTTAACCCATTCCATAAGAAATGGATCAGACAAATTTTTGGGTTCGGCCAAGTTTTGAACTTGGCGATTCATGGAGTCAATTCCTGTGTACAAAATGGCTGGTTTGTTCCCAGAAAGCAGTGTGGCTGATCCTGACCAACAACCATTTATGTCAGACGGTTGAGAAGGGAAGATGGCAGGATCTAGTGGTGTCCAATTCATGAGATCCTTTGACACAGAATGTGCCCACACAATATTTCCCCAACGTGCACCTTCAGGATTGTATTGATAGAACAGATGATATAGTCCTCCATATCTCATTGGTCCTACCAAAAATCACAACACAGCTTTTTATTTTCCAAACCGAAAATATTTTTTTCTTTTGGAAACAACTACAAACAGTTTTATGTTATTCTTTCAAAAGGGTGCACTTCAGAGGGAAATTCATAATAAGAGAACTGAACTAACCATTGGGATCTGCAAGTCCAAACACACCCACGTGTCCATTTGAGGATAACATAACATGTCAAGTCACATAAACAAGAACCAAAAAAGTAAAAAACTGTATATTAGAGACATAAAGTATTTGCACAATAAAGAAAATGAAAAGAATAGAAAGAAATGAATAAAGGGCACAGTAGAAAAATTAAGATGAGTTGAAGGGAACATGTTATGCATACCATTTATCCAATTCTTGGGAGGTTGGAAGTGATAAGCAGTTCTGTAAGGTTGATCATTAGAATCAGATAGACTCTGAAGATTTCTGTTTAGATGATGAGTAGCTACACTGCCATAAATGACAGAAAAGAGAGTTAACATCCACATAGTAGGCATTGTCATGGTTGCTATGTGGTAATGTTGTGTAGGGAAACAAGTTCGTTCTGCTATCTATTTATATACACCATACTGTTGTTTTTGGGAAATTTTTGAATGGATCAAAGGACGTAATAAGTTCAACAAAATGTTAATCTTTCACCCAAAATTTGGGATTCAAAGTGTAGGAAAAAGAGAGAAAGATATGAAAAAAAAGTAATAATGAAGTCGCTTTGGACCATTTGTCAGAACTTCCAAATCAAGCAGCTCATGTTCAATGTGGACCATTTCTTCAAGGCATGCATGCATGAGACCACAACACTTGTTTATTCTAAATAGTACAAAATAAATTACACTTTTTTAAAAATGTTTGGTTTTGGTCTTTTTATTAATTTTGCCATTTAATTTCTCAAAAATAAACTAAAATTTAAAAAAATACTTTAACCAGAGATGATTAATAGAATGGTATCAAAAAGACATTCCAATAATGGCAATTGCTACATAAAAGTTCTTACCCAGTAATTGGTGAAAGATGAAAAGTTGCCAATTCTTGTCAGAAATAAATGTCTTGAGAAAGTTAAAATGAACTGACAAACCAGACAAGACATTAATGTTGAAAACCTAACCATTGAGAAGAATGGGTCTTATTATCATTTTTCCTTGCAATAAATGAGAGGAGATGAGAACCATTCTAGAGCATGTTTGGATACAAAATTAAAAATACTTTTGAGAATTTTTTTAAAAAAAAAAAATAGTATATTTTTAATAAAAAGAATGTAAAAACATTTTTACTTTTGTTAAATAAAACTTCTACTTATCCATTACTTGTATAAAGTAAAACCATAGGTAATTTACTAAGTTGACCATTGATTAATTTAATTAATTTAACTATTTGATGTTATTATTGAGAGCCATACCATCAATAGCAGTGGAAAATTTTCAACAATTCTTATTGATGATTAAACCATCAATTTTAAAAAATATATATATAATATCTAATTTCCAAAGAAATAATCAAACATACATATTTGAGATTTTTGTCTAACTTATAGAAAAATATATTTTCTACAAACATATTTATTCAAGTCAGAAATTTCTGTATCTTGATTTTTTAATCAATATTTCTAATTAGAGAAATGGAAAGAGTTGTTATTTTTGTATTTAAAATTATTTAATTATAATTTTTAATTGAACCTAATTTATATTTATGTTCTAAATTACAACTCTATTATATATTTCCATTATTCAAACAATACAATATAAAAATTATAATCATTTAGATTATAATTTTTATTTTTATTTTAATAACAAAATAGTTTATATATAATATAAAATAAAAATAAAATAAATGAATTGATCAATCAAACATTTTCTACTTATGAACGAAATCAATTAAAATAGATTAATGAACTAAATATTTCTTCTCTTTGTCAAAAGTAATGTTTGATCAAGCCAAAGTATTAGGTGGCAATTTGACATGAAATATAATAATATTTATGAGTAACATTTTTCTTACACGTCTTTTGGAATTATGGATATGATAAGTGTAGAAAGAACGAAGGTTCAAAGAAAATTACTAGTAAATTTTAATTCAAATGGTATTTTTTTCTCCTATTTATTATATTTTATTGATTAAATTGTAAGATAATTGTGTAATAATATTGTATAATGGGTTTATTAAAATATAAAATAAATTATAAATCTAAATTTTGATAGAAATAAATAAATTTAAATTTTCATAAATATAAGATAAAACATATATAATAAAAAATTTTACCATAAATTTTTTTAAAAGTTATTGAAAATAGTTATATTTAAGAATTAAAATATAGTCATTAATAAATAATAAATATAATTTTATATTCAATAAAAAAAATTAAAAATTATATATTTGTGCGTTTCTTATTTAAATATTATTTTTTTATTTATTTAATTTATGATCTAACTCATTTTAAATTTTAAAATCTATCCTTATTATTCCTGTTTTGATTAAGTTGAAATATGTTTTATTAAAATTTATATTTCAATACTGTAAATAGTATAGTTAAATCCTAATTTATTTTGATAAAATTATATGAATAATTATACATGTATATTATTATTTTTTTAATTTTATTTTTTTCTTAACTATAATTTATAGTGAATTTTTAATTTATGTTTTAAATTAATTAATTATTTTATTTTAATCCAAAAAAATTCTAATAAATTAATGAGGATATTTTTTTATTAAATTTGAAATATTTATGAAAATAAAATAAAAATATTTAATGAATTGATATTGTTACATATTACTTTAGTTAAAATTTTGTAATTTTCACATTTCTCTAAAAGAATTTCGTTTTTTTTATAAAATTCAAATCAATAATAATTTTGTGTATTCCTTAAAAGTCAAAAATAATTTTGCGAATTGAAGAATGTTTTATTTTTTAAGTCAGGACAGATTAAAAGTAACAAGATTTGTATAACCATTTATTAATAAAATTTCTTAAAATTTACTTAAAGGAAATCATAACGTAACTTAATTTGAATAAATATATATAATCTACCATATATTTATATTTTTCTTTCTATTTAAATTTCTTTAAAATAAATAAATATCAATTATTCCTTACACAATTCGTCCAATCTGTATATATAAATGGTCAAATAGTTTATTTTTAAAAACATTTTTTTACAAAATTAAAAATTTTAATTAAACTTCCTTTTTAAAATTATATTTTATTCAATACATAATATAATAGAATTCTAATTTATTTCAATGCATAAGTATATATATGTCTGATAAGATAATATATTTATCATGAAAAACCTTATTGTAATCATAAATGCATTTGAAATCAAAGATAATCTTTGTACAAGTAATGGATCATTCTGAAAGTGCAGTTAAAGTGGTAAGAACAAGAGTAAAATACGATAGTGACAAGCATAGCAATCTCATATTAATAGCATTTTCTTTAATAATTTTTGTAATCTGTCAACTTATCAAATATTGAATTTGAATAAGATGAATGACATGCATATTATTGTTGAGTGAATGATATTTAGGGGCACTGATAGAAGAAGTAAAAAAAACTATGATCATCAAATTTTATCTCTTCCACCCCTTCTGCATAATTTCAGTTTATCTGTGCTTTCTTCATGCTCCAAGCACTAAATCTTGTAATCATGACATCACCAGAACCATTATTGAAAGCATATATTCGTGCTTTATCATTGATTGCTAATGTAGGATAAACTCTGGCAGTGATGCACCCTCTTCCTTCTCCTCCAAAACTCTCTACCACTGAATGATCAATCTGTGTAAGGAAGAAACTGCTGCATTAGAAAACTCAAAACTAAACTCAAAACTATTAAGTATAACTCACTTTGGAAAACAAGTTTAAAAGATAAGTTTATTTTTCACTTATAAATTATAATTAAGTTTTATTTATTTTTAATTAATGTGAGATTTTTTTTTTCTATCATCTTTCCTCAAACTGAGAAGATATTCTCAACTTGAACCCAATTTAAGTCAAATAACCTTATTAACAATCAGAATTCTATATAGTGGTCTATTAATAATTTTATTAACAATCAGGACTCCTCATATAGAAGGGATTATAATAATCTATTAATAGGTAACTCAATCTAAATTTATCAACTTGACAACCGACAATCAGAGTTTAGTATATTAATAAATAGTCTAATATAAATCCAACAATCTTAACCTGTCTCTATACAATGTAAAAAAGTGATTATAAAGTCTAACTTATCTTCCATCTATTCAAAAAAATAAAATTTATTTCTTATTTATATATTATAATTAAACTTATTTTTAATAGTAAAATTTTTCATTGTACATAAATGTTTGTGTACATGTATATATAACATTATTTTTGTATTTTTTGTTAAAGGTTATGGATATATTCTTTTAATAAAAGCATGCAGTTGTTAGAACCTAAATGTTTCATTTGAATGCTGATCTTGTGGCTTCTTTTTGGAACTTACCAAGGTTCTCAATGACAGCTTCTCATGAAGAGGGTCCAAGTCCAGAAAAGTTCCATAAGTGGTCAAATCATTGTTTTTATTTAAGGAAGACCTGTCATGTATGCATTTGTATGATATTAGAAGAGTTGAGTTGATGAAAATAAAACAAGAGGGCACAAACAAATTAACCTGCTCTGGTCACTGCATAAGAGTACCAGATATTTGTGTTGGTATCTGAATATTCTGAAGAAAACTGATGTGAACTCTTGCAATCCCTCTGAAGCAAAAACTAGCAGACCAAAAGGACCTAATCCACTTCTAAGGTATGAACCCTTTCTGCTGCATAGAATTTGGGGGTCCCTCCAATACTTCAATGCTTCAACCTTTCTCAATTTACTCACTTTAAATGAAATTTCAACATCAGCCTGCAAAGGACAAATTGTTACTTTGATGTTAAAACAATTGTATCTGACAATTTTATTATCATCATTATTTATTTAAAATTTTCTACTTTTACTTGTACTTAAAACTATGTTAGGAAAAAGATTAATATGATAAATAATTTTGCAATGGAAAACCAACATTTACAATAAAGTTAACAAAATAGATTAACATATTCAGTAATTTTTCATTACTAGGAGAAAAATCAATAATCTAACAAAATAGATTAACATATTAAGTCATTTTACTTGTACTTGTTTTCTCTTTTAACCTTTTTTTGTTTTTATAGGATAATAACCAGACCTTCTTATTACAAATTTAAGTGAACTTAGTCTATGTTCTGTGAAAAAAGAAAGGGTAAGAAAAAAATGAAAAATTTATTATTCATTTGAAGTAACAAATAAAAAAAGAAAGTTATATTTTGCAAAAACAATAAATTAATTAAAATTAAATGATTATACAATTATAAAGTTAGATTTAGAATTTTAATTTTATAAAGTGAGAATGTGATACAAAGTAGAGATGAGACTATATTTTCTTCAGTTTTGAAATTCACATCTTTACTATATAATTTTTTATGTAATCTAAAATTAAAATAATAATAATAAAATATATAATACACGAAAGATAAATTTTTATATATATAATAAATATCTAAAGAAGTCAAACGGGTCAAATCTGTTATAAAAAATTGTGTCGGATCGTCACCACATATATTTAGAAATAAATAATTTTTGTTGGTTTTGTTCGGATTTATTGGTTAATGTGTCATTTTTTCATTTAAAAAATAAATATAAACTAACTATAAATAAAATAATTAAAAATAATATATATATATATATATATTGATTTAAATTATATTAATAAAACTATTTTTAATTTAAATATAATAATTTTTTATGAATTACAGTATACATATACTAATAAATAATATTATTTTAATATTTTTTAAAATATAATTATCATCTTAAAATAAGTTCATTTAACTCGTTTATAACAATGAGTTGGGTTCAAATTAATCTAATATTTAGATTATTAATTTTGTTTTACCATATTTGATTTATTTTTTAAAAAATTTATACCGATTTATCAAATTTTATCACCTCCCTTTTTATTAAATATAAATAAATTTCAGTTAATAAGAGAAAGTATGTTAAAAATAGAATGCTACCCCACCATTCAAAGTGAAAAAAAATATCAGGCATATATTTTATTTTCAAGATAATACAAATATTCTCTTTCTACATCTACGGTTCTGCATGTGGACAAGGTTCTATTTGAGTTCAACTATTGTTATTAAAATTACTTACATCAAGATTCGTCTGATTTTGAAACCACAATCTCAATATTAAAAGTTTTGTTGTCTTCAAAAACTGTGTTTGGAACATTTGACCATAATTTTCCTCAATACTGAAGTTTTTCACAAACCATGATTCTGTGAGCATATAAATCTTGTGTTTGGAGCATTTGACCCTAGTTTTCCTCAATACTAAAGTTTTCCACAAACCATGATTCTGAACATGTATAATCTAAAACCTTTACTAAATTAGTACTACGGTTTCTAGATTCTAGAAAGAAAAAGTTACCTGTGTTGCTGTGACTCCATTAATTTGAAGCAACTTGCCTCCTTCTAACACTTGGGGTGGCAAATTGACTGGGTTTGCACGTAGCTTTTCAACTTCCTCCACTGGCCACTGTACCAACTGTTTACCAGACTTATGGAGCCAAATAGTCCTTGGAATTGTCTGCAAAATACATGTGCATCAGTGAAGAAATTGCACCATCACTGTTTCCAAGTACTGTTTAAGGTCAACTTCATTTTCTAAAGGAAAAAAAAATTGAGTCTCACCCTCAAATCATGGTATGAGTTGGCTCATGTTATTTTAAACCATATCATTACATCTATCAGAAACAAATCTAACTATTTGAGCCTAGAGTCAACACTTTTTGATCTGATAAAATCTTGTTTTGATTCCAGAACATGGTGAGCAAACCAATAATAACAATTTAAGAAATTGCAATCAACTTACATGGATTCCAGACCATCCTTTCTTGATATCATCAGCAACACTTGATGATTCGTTCACCCACCCTAGCAAAATCCTTCTCTTTTTTCCATCATCAAAGAAAGTTTTTGAGGCATAGTATTTTCCATAATCATATCTTAGAACAAATTCATTAAACCCTTTATCTGGTATAAACTTATCCTTGGCAGCATTGTAACTCCCAATCAGATAGTAATCATGTTTTTTGTCATCCAAACTAACCTTGAGCACGTGCCTAACATAACCATCATTCAGAGATGTGTCAACACCCACTTGGCCATTATTCAAAACCGGGAAAAAATCAGGGCACTCCCACATTCCACTGCCAAAGATTGAATGCAAAGGGTATTTGGCTTGAACCCAGTCAACAAAATCTTTGCTCCTATATAAAAGTGCCATTCCCTTAGTTCCTCTTTTGCTTCCAACAAGTACTCTCCAATGTCCATCTTGGCCTAGCCAAGCAGTGCTGGGGTCCCTAAATGAACTTGAATTTATCTTATTAGCACTAGTTGGGGCCATTAGAGGATTTTTAGGGGACTTAACCCATTCCCTGAGAAAAGGGTCAGACAAATTTTTAGGCTTGGCCAAGTTTTGGACTTGTTCATTCAATGGGTTAATTCCTGTGTACAAAATGGCTGGTTCGTTTCCATGAAGCAGTGTGGCTGATCCTGACCAACAACCATTTATATCAGACGGCTGAGATGGGAAGATTGCAGGATCTAGTGGGGTCCAGTTCACAAGATCCTTTGACACAGAATGTGCCCACACAATATTTCCCCAAACTGCACCTTTGGGATTGTACTGATAGAAAAGATGATAAAGTCCTCCATATCGTAATGGTCCTGTAAAAAAAGTCACCAAGTAAAGACAATTTTCTATTTTCCACCCCAGAATAATGAGAGATAGTAAATGAGTACACGTATCAACTTGTTAATTCTTTGAACATATTTTTGTTGGATTCAAATAATGAGTCTTTCTTACGCGTCTTTTATTATTTTATCTAAAAGAATCATGCTATGACACTTTGCCTGCTAAATTATTTTTGTTAACATGTTATTTTTTAAGATACAGAAACATAAAAAAATAAAACAGAATAGTATTTTTGACTTCACTATTACCTAGATGCATCAAGTTTTTTATAATAGAAAAAGCCAACCAAATGAAAGAAACTTCTTAATCTATTTCGTGCTCATTTTTTTCTTTCTCTTTGGCCCTACTATATAGAGATCTAGCAGAATATGTACGTTATAGTATTTGATTTCTAATGCTTGCTTTGTAAGTTCCGTTCAACTCACTTGGAAACATTAGTTTTCTTATATTACATTTGAAAGTTTCAACCATTCTGAATCTCCAGAAACTCTGAAATAACTATATAGATTGTTTAGATGGATATCAGAATAGGAGTGATGTACAACATGGATAGAAGGAAACTATATACAACTATATACAAGACTATGAAAATAGATGTACTGAGGGAGATTCACAAGGGAACTGAACTAACCATTGGGATCTGCAACATGTCCATCTCAGGATAACATGTCAAATGACAGAAAACAAGAAACAAAAGAAGAAACTGTATATTAGTGACATGAAATATTTGCACAACAAAGGAAATGAAAAGAAAAAAGAAAGGATTAATAAAGGGTACAAGAGAAACTTCAAGATGAGTTTAAGGAAACATGTTGCATATACCATTTATCCAATTCTTGGGAGGTTGAAAGTGATAAGCAGTTCTGTAAGGTTGATGATAGGAATGAGAAGATAGAGTGTGAAGATTTCTGTGAAGATGATGGGTAGATGCAGTGCCATAAATGGCAGAAAAGAGAGTCAACAGCCAAATAGCAGAGATGGGCATAGTCATGGTTGTTATGTGATAATGTTGTGGAGGAAGCAGGTGAGCTCTAGTATCTGTTTATATAGATAATTTTGTGCTGGTTATGGTGGAATTTTGTGAATGGATCAGAAAAATATAAATTGTCAAGAGATATTTGTTTTACATATATAAAATTGTTGAGTCAATGTTCTAAAACATGACACAGATGGAATCAGTATGTGTCTACAAAACCTTCTACCTTAACTAATATTCTATTCAGTCTAATGAGATCAAGTTGACTTTTCTAATCTAGAGGATGATTTCAATATACAGGTTTTACATGGAAACTTCTGTGTCTAAAGTAGAGAATTTCTTACTATATAGCACAATTATGAACTGTTAAAAGATTTGAATAAGATCTCACTTCTTCTGAATATTACCTAAGGTGAAGAAACTTAAAATCATAGAAGAACCTCACAACTATGATATATATAAAAATTTTGATGAGTTACTATCATCTCACTAATACCATTTTAAAAATTTGCAACATGAATAATTGGGTTATTCATTGTTGCAAATATTATTTAATGACATAGGTTTCAAAAATACTCTTTGAATATAAGATAAGTTTTTGAAATAAGAAAAATCAGATATGTATTATTTTGTGATTACATTGAAATGGTGTATCTTGTTCTTATCTGTAATATAGATAACTAAGTCACATACATGCATGCAACCATTTTATTTCAGTCATGAACTTCATCTTCCTCTTCCACTATTTCACTTCATCCATATCAGTTTCTCCATACTATTTACCTTTCTCGTGACTTCACCACCAAAAGTTCTTAAAGTTTTAATTTCGTGACTTTATCACTTCAACTTTCTTCATTGTTCCATAAGTTCAGTATTTTGATTAGTTTATCTTAAGGTTTTTTATATATATATTTTGTTATTTGAAAGCTTTTCAATCAGTTTAATTCAAAAATTGAGTTATTTTTACCATATTAAAACTTATTTTATTCTTAAACATGTTTTCATAAATTAAAGAATATATATATATATATATAAAAAGTTAATATATATATATATATATATTTATATAAATCCTAAACAATATAGAATTTAACTTTCATTCACATCTTATTAATAACTCGTTTAAAAATGTTTTAGATTTAAATAAAAACTTATATGTTTAACTTAAAAAATAAAAAATCAATTCTAGCTCAATACTAACCAAAAATAAAAAATATTATTTAAGATTAATTTTGTGATTCTATAATAATTAACTATATCGGTATAATAAATTTGTGTATTTTTTACGAAAAAGATAAATAAAAAGTTATATATAAAACGGGAAATATCATTATTAAAATTTAAAAAAGTATTAATTTATATTCTTCATTTTGAGGATAGAAAACTTAGAAAAAAATATTTATAAATAAAAAAAAAACAAATAAAACTTTTCAGGTTCTCCATTTACCTTTTAATTAAAATGGTTTTAGGTAATTATCAATTTGCAAAACATTCGATCAAATTCAATAGTAGCCCAACCCACTCAATTGGGCTTACTTGGGTTTACTTTAACTTCCACGGTCCAACTGAATAACCCAATTACGCACATTTCGTTTTTCGGATTAGGGCGTGTGTTTAGAATAACATTAATAACACATATATATTATAAATATTACATTAATAAAATTAAATGTTTCATCCCTTTAAAAAAAAAAAATCAAATGTTTCCTTAGAAATTATAAATTTAAATTTTCCAGTACATGTAATATGATTAATCTAGTTTCTAAATTATTTTTTTAAGCCTTACTAATTAAAAAATTGTGGTATACAAAATAAAAATCATTTACTTAATTATATATTTATATAAATAGTACATTTATAGCGTCAAATGCTAATTATTATTATTATTATTATTATTATTATTATTATTATTATTATTATTATTATTATTATATTATTTTTTGTATATTCTATCAATATACATTTAAATATTTATTTTCGAAACATGTGTTTATAAATTTATTTTAAAAATTTTCAATTAAACAACAAACTTGTATTAAGAAAAAAAGTATTTATTTAATATTGATCAATAACATTAAATGAAATATTAATATATATTTTTTCAAGTTCATTTTCCTTTTATGTTAAATATATAATTGAAAAGAGAAACTCCTTGTAATAAAAATGAACAACATATTAATATATTTATAAAAAATATCATATTAATATGAATAATATTAAATGAACCATTAATATTTTTCTTAAATCTAGTTTTTTTGTATATGTAAAATAAATTTTTAAGAATCACTGTAATCCAGTTTGAAAATTTTAAAAATTTAGTACATAACATATAATTAGGTAAAAAAATTTGCATTTGATTCTTATTTTCTGATGTGTTGATTTTTTTAAAATTTAAATTATAATAGACTAAAATGTACATATTTAATTATTTTCACATAATTATAACAAAAATGGGTAATATTTTAAATACTATATTTATTATAAATCCTTACAATTATTACAATAATATGGGTCATGCATTTTCACCAAAATTCATTAACATTAAATAATTATTATTTTTAGTGAATAAATAATTTAATGTTATCCTTAAAAGATAGAACTCAATATTTATAATGAGAAAGTGCTTCTGATGATCAATTGAACATGAAATATTAATTAATAAAAGTTTATCATATTGAAAAGAACATTAAATAATTAAATGTTCAAAATTTTCATAAAAGCATTACAATGTTCAAAAGTTTTCTACGATTCATTAAATAAAAAAACATAAATTAAAAAAATATATATTTAGATTGGATAGAAGAAAACAGAGATGTTAGAGTTGGAAGAAAAAATTTGTCCTTTTATTAGTATAAATTAAACAATTTAAAATTATAAAATATTAATTTTATTATTTGGATAAAATATTCTAATTATTATCAAATATAATAGTTTATATTAATATTAAATAACATTTAATAATTTTAAAATATTATTCCATGTGATGAATATTAATTTTTAATTAAAACATTTATTCAATTATTATTGATAATTTTTGAATCGGTATTTTTTTACCATCTATTATTAAGGCAAGTCAATCACAACTTATGACGAGTTAACTTACATAATATTTTTATATTTTTTAAAATAAATAAAATATCATTTTAATCTTTATAAAATAGATAATATATTAAATATTTTGTATATAATTTTTTGTGTTAATTTAATCGTTAAAAAAATTAAATATATTATATATTATCCCAATTCAATTTTTTAATATACTAACATGACAGGCAGAAGTATAGTTGAGATGATAAATGAAATTAAAATAAATTTATAAATAAATATAATTATAATAACAATTTTTTTCATTATTTTTTAAAAATAAAATAAAATTTGTATAAATTTTATTTCATAAAATAAATTATATTTAAAATTTATTATAATAAAATTAGTACATGGTCAACCACGGCAAAACAGATATTTAATTATTTTTACGATATGTTAAAACGGATATTCGTTTATCATATTATTTGTTATTTAACTTCGTTAAGAAATTAAATTAAAATAATAAATTTAAATTTTGTAAAAATCAAATTAATGTAAAAATTTATAAGACTATTTTAACATATTAAAAAAAAAACCATCTTTTACTTTTTTTTTTTTTACTTTTATAATTATATCTTATGAATTAATATTCATCTCATACTTATATCATTTATATATTTAATTAAAATTTTAAGATTCATTTGTCGTATTTATCAAATGTCACTTGACTAAAAAGAATCCTATCTTAGATCAATTAAAATATAGTTTTACTAAAGATAAAAAAAAAAAAAAAAAAAGCTCAATTTACATTCGCAAAAAAAAATAGACCTTGGCTGAAAAATAACCCCCAACTAATATTAATTAAAAATAATTTAAGTTGTGTCAATTGAAAAAAAAAAAATTAACATCAACCAAAAAAATATCGCAATTGTTGAAAAAAAATATTATAACTAATATTGATGGACTGAAAAGTAATCCTAATTGACTTGAATTTGAAAGAAAATCTTATAAATATTTGTTGAATAAAAATATTCACATAATGATATTTTAATCTTAAGTAAGCATTTCGATTTTAATTAAATTGATAATAATATATCAATTGAATAGATAAGAAAGTATGAAAATTTTCAAATTTATACATCTTAGATAAGATTTGAAATTATATAATTTTAAATAATTAAATTAATTTAAAAAAAATTAAATTTAAATTTCATTAAAATTCATATATTCTTATATAAAATATTTCAAATTTTTAATAAAATTTCTAATAATTTCTCATTTAAAATTCTAAATTATAATGAATAGCCTACAATGTATATGTCCAATCTTTTGTCCTAGTTATAACCACAAAAGTTGGCAATATTTTAATTATTAAAATATTTAAACTTATGTGGGTTACCCATTTCACCAAAATTCATTAATAAATAATTTAATGTTTGAGATTAAATAATTTAATGTTTTAAAAAATAATTAATATTGAGAGAAGAATTCAATAATTAAAACAATTTTAATTATTCATTGAAATATTATAAAATAAAAATTAATAAAATGTTAGGAAGCATTAAACAATTAATTAAATATTAAAGATAAAATACACTAATTACAATATTAAAATTTAATATATTACTACTATTTCTTAACATTCATTTTATCAAATTCATAATTCATTAATTACAATGTTGAACAATCACAAAAAATGATGATATTCAAAGGTTTTAAATAATTTATTAATTAAAAAGATATAAATAAGAAAAATGTATTCAAACATAGAATGGAAAATTTTTATAAATATTAAACTCAATAAATAAATAAATTAATGTGTACATTCATTTATTAGAAGAATTCATGAAAATATAATCATATGCATGTCTTAATTGTTACAAGGGATGAAGAAAAATGATTCTTTCCTGTTTTTCTCTTAGTTTCCATAACTGGAAGATCAAAGGCATATAGAAAGCCCAAAAGGCCAATGAAAAACATAATTGTGAGAGACTTTGGTCGCAGCTATTGCGTGGTACCAAAAAGAGGCAATAAAACTATTCAATTTGGAAGCTTTGTTAGCAGTAATATAAGAGAGAGAGGGAGACTCATCCATTTCTCCCATTTCCAAACCTTATTCACACAACACAATACACAAAACCTCTCTCTAGACCCAGAATTTCCAACACACTCGCTTCTCACCGCGCGTGCCCTTCAAACATGACCATCTTCTTCCTCCTAGGACTTCTCTCTGGTGCAAATCCCTCTTCCTTTTTCAACTGCTTATTGATTTCCCTTTTCATTTTTTTATTCACAACTTGTTGGGGCTCTGCCTTTCTGTGATTTTTTCAACTATGGAATGGTGAAGTTGGTTTTTTTATTGTTACTCATAGCTTGAATACGTTTGGCTGGGGAATTTTTCTTCTGGGGCTTGTGGGTACTTAGATTTGGGAGTCAAGATTCAAACTTTAGTGTGGTTGAGGATTGAATTAGAGAAGATTGTAAACGGGGAATTTTTTATGCAGGGGATTTTGTTGGACTGTTTTCATGGGTAGGCAAGTTATTTTACTGTCATGTTTCAATTATTATCAGAGGTTGCGTCAAGAAGTTAAATAGAATCTTAATTGTGATTGTAAGGTTTTGTGTTGTATTTCTAATGATTGTGTTTGTATGAGGTTTTCTGTTGTATTTCTTATATGTGTATAACTTGCTGAACAGACTGATATGCATTTTTTTCTCATTAGTTTCCTTTTTTCTTGTTTATGGCAGATTCTTCGTAGAGTAATAGTGCTGCTGACTAGTGGAATTTCAAATTTGGAATGATTTGATGGGAATATGATTGGAAGCTTCAACCAGACCGATTCAATTGAGTGCTGTGAAGCTGGAATGGAGAAAGCTTATCCTCAGGAATCTGGTCCTGTCTTGAAGAAGCCAAAAACCAAAATTTTGGCTTCTCAAAATGTAGAAAATTTTGAAATGGCAGAAAGCGAGGACAGACTTAGTGACATGCCGGATTGTCTTATCCATCATATCTTGTCATTTCTGGAAACAAAGGATGCTATTCAAACTTGCATTTTATCAAAGAGGTGGAGGTATCTTTGGGCTTCAGTTCCCTGCCTGAATTTCAGCAGCAAATCATTCACGCGGTTGTTGGATTTCAAGAAGTTTGTGCTGTGGGTCCTAAACCACCGTGATTCTTCTCATGTCAAATTTCTTATTTACTATCGCTTTGGGGTAGATTATGCAACAGATCAACATCTATTGAATAAGGTTATTGAGTATGCAGCATCACATGGTGTGGAAGAAATCAAAATCAATCTCCGTGCAAAAACATCTGGTAGTCCTCCTGTTGAAATTCCTTTGTCTCTATTTTCTTGCCAATCTTTGAAAAAGCTTGAGTTAAAAGATTGCCATCCTACAAATGTGTCATCCCCTATAGGTTGCAAATCATTGGACTTGTTGCATCTGGAACAGTTTGCAATGCATCCTGCTGCTGCTGACTTTTCAAATCCATTTACAAGTTTGGCAGAACTATTTGGTTTCACAACGTTGACAACTCTGCATCTAAATAAATTCACTCTGTGTTATACAGGAAGTGATTGTCTGGATCCATTTGCTAATTGTGTCCATTTGAAGAATTTGCACTTAAGTGAAATGTCCTTTAAGTTAGATTTGAACCCTAAGGATTTTGTGATATCTGCTCCCAAACTCAGTAACTTGAATCTAATGTGCAACCGCTTTAAATGCAAGATTGTAGTTGCTGCACCACAGCTTTCCAATTTCACTTATTTGTATTCTACACCTTGTGCCTTCTTTGAGTTTCGTCTTCCATCTTTGGATGGCTTGATCATTGATATACATGAACCACATGATCAATTTGAAAAATGTCGTCGAAGGAAAAGAGAGGAGACTTTACATGGTTTGATCAATATGTTACGGGGATGTCATAGTGCAGAAGCTGTTAAACTATCTTTCTGTACAGTTCCGGTATGGAGAAAATTCTGTGTTTATATTTCTGTGCCTATGACTGCAATTGTTGCCCTATGTTCCATCTTTTAAAGAACTTTTTCAATTTCAGGTTACTTGTGGGACTGCAGCTCTATTAAAGCCAGAACGTTTATTTACTAGTAAATTGAAGTCATTGAACTTTGGAGTGGGATCAACATACAAAATCTTCATCAACAACCTTGACCATATAACTGCCTACTTCCGCAATTGTTCTCAGCATGCAGACTTTGAGATTGTGTCTGTGTAGAAGGTATTCATAAATAAATCCTATTCATTCGTGAATAATTTGCTCTCTCTTTATTACTATAATATTAATTTTTGGATCCTATTTCTAATACTAATTATATTCCTTAATTTGTTTGTCATAGCTCATCATATATCACTCTAAAGTAAAATAAAAGGAACTGGTTCAATGATTGGTTGACGATAGTTGATAATACTAAAAGTTTCAATCTAGTCTTACATTTATTTTGCTCACAGTTTTTCCATGACTTTTAGACAACAACTATATTCATTGCCTTTAGTTTTACTGGGATTCACTGATTTTTATATTTTTTAGTATGTTCAAATGTTTGATGAGCTATTGAATATGCTCATTGCTATTTCTTTGCTTAATAATCATCTCTCTTTCCAGTGTGTGTTTGGTGGCTAAGATAAAAAATAGGATAGGATAGATATTAATCTTCCTCACCCCCAACCCTCTCTTCCTTGACCCAGTTACTCTCCCTTTTCATTGAGTTGCTCTAACACCTGCCTAAAAACCACCCTCTATATGAACCAATGGTTACAACACTTGTCGCTTTTCACACTCAAACTGTCGCTGCTTGTGATAAATTTGGGGCTTTTAGTTTATTGTTTGCATTGTGTACATTAAGAAGACAGTCTTGGTTCATAGTGGCAGTTCTTCAAAACTGAACCTGAGCCCAAGTTTTTGTTCTAGGACAGGTTTCTTCAGACCCATCAGTTATGAGAGACAAGAAGAGTAACTCGGTTGTTGGGATGAGATTTTAGGGACTGGTGAGGTGACTGTATAGACAAAAAGTGTGGACTTTCTGATAGTGAGTCTTCATTTTGAGCAGAGTAACGTTTTGTATTATGATGTAGATGCCAGCTTGGTGGTATTGATCATGGTGTTATGGAGGAGGTTATTAAGAATATTTTCTAAATTTAAAAATGGATCAATGTAGAACATGTGTGCATGATTTTTCCCTAGTAATTCTGTCATTTGCATACAATTTGTAACATATTTTGACAGGTCACCTAGTATGCATCAAACACTCAAATTTAGTTTATCAGATTTGTATTCTGATAGAGTTTAAGGTGAATTAGAACCCCACATTTAGTAGAAATGATAATGTTTAATAACATGTAAGTGAGAAAGATCTAGAAACATGTAGCCTTAAGATTTTGAATTGAAATTAGAGTCATATTCTCTTATATAGTTGTTGTTTACTACCTATGTATATTTCCTTAATATTACCCCCTCAAAGATACCTAACATATTCTTTCCTACTTTCTATTCAACCCTCTAATCATATCCATCCTTTTATCATCTTGGCTACCAATTAAGCTGGGAAATTCTTAGTCAATGTAATACTTAGGTGTGTTTGGTATTTTATTTTCATCATTGATGTATTTTTATGGTTAATAGTGAAAGCATATAAACTGGGGAAAATATGGCACCTTTAACATGACAACTTCAAAATTTGATGTAATGACAAGTTGGCAATCTAAATGTGGTGGTATTTAGACATTTAAAATTTGTGTTGGCTGTGGAGCATGTAGGCAGTGGAGAATGAATTTAATCATTTACTGTTTTTTTTTATCAATTTCTGGAAGGGAATGAGTTGTATCTGGTGTAAGAAGGGTTTAGTGACTTGCAGTAATGATGAATAATGTCTCATAAAATTCTTTAGAAGAACAACCATCTTAATAACTATGCAAAGGGACAAATAGTTAATTACCAAATCAATATTAGACTTTATTTTGGTGCTAGGACTCTTTATGACTTTGCTCCATTTTTAATGAAAGTCCGCATATTTTTTTCTTGTTTCATACTTATGAAGCAAAGCGAAAGATGATAGCTTCTAGGATTAACCTTTTGCAGTGGTTTACTGGTCAATAAACCTTTGTTTAGTACTTTATGCTGTGCCTGGGATATAAAATTATTGAATGTGTTTGTAAGTATGCATCTATGTATATTCCTTCTGAGTGAAACATCATTGATTATATTTTTTACTTGAATCTTGATAATGATTTCTTCTCTGATTTGTTTGACAGACTGGGTTTTTTTATCTTGATTTTGCAGAAACTCTGGAGAAGAGGTTCATGCTGAGTGGAATTAACCCAATACTTGGATCTTATGGTCCAAACAAGGATTAGTGTTTGGTATAGTTTTATTGGGAAAAAAATTGGGATATATTCATATATGTGGTTGATTTTTGAAAAACAGGCATAATGAAATAGAAATTCAAATGCTTTTTGCAAATTTGTATCATGACTCATTTTATAGTCATATCTTCCCGCTCCCCTCCCATGTCTAAATTCAGACATTTTTATATTTTAAAATAATTGAAAAATAGTGTTTAATTAGATTAGTACAATTGTTTCTTTTTATAACAATTGCTTTTATTTATTAATTGTAATATCCTTCAATCCCAAAATATTTTAATTAATAAATATAAAAGTTATGAAAAATAAAAGATAGTAAATTAGTACATTAGGTAAATTTTTAGAAAGGGAGGAGAGCTACTAAAGAATACTCTTAGATATTAAGTTTTTTCTATTAAAATTTTTATAGACATGTATTCTTGTACTACTACACCTTATGTTCGCAAATTAAATAAGAATAATTCTTTTCTAATGTGGAAGATAAAATAAAACATTATTAAATACTGATATATTTTTTATAAATTTTTAATAATAAAATTATAATAAATTTTAAATTAATTTCTTGAAAATAAAAATAAATAATTTTTTTATGTCTTATATCATACCTAATTAGAGTATCTTACAAAATAAAGATATATGAAATTTAAGCTTTATTGCCTAATTTCTCTCCATCATTATCAAATATATGTTCACTTAAAAGATTGTTTAGTTTAAACAAAAATATTAACAACACAAATAAAAGAATGAGAAATATATCTCTTATATGTTATAGATATGTATAAGAAAATAGACAGAATTAAATACGTACACACACCAATACATACTCAATCACAAACTCACTCCATTAACTTAAAAATACATTAATGTTTTTATCTTTAAATGCATGGTACCGTCACACAAAACACACATATGAGTAGTCTAAGAGTACATGAACCGAATTAAAAGATGCTCACAATTCATTCTCACCAAATAAGTCTAACAGGAGGTAGTTGTAATAGTATAAGTAGTCGTGGTGACCCCTCATTTCACTCTCAAATGAGAGGTTCTATTCTCAAATCACCAAGGCTAAGGTAGAAGACCATAGAGACCCTCCTTCTTAAAAGACGCAGAAATAGCTAACTGAATGCGTAAATTATGGAAAAACATCTCTGTAATGTATTTTATTAAAAAATTGATTATGCTTTTGTGGAAGTATCTACTTGGTATAGAATCTCACGTGTCAAAGTGTGGATTTTATATAATAAAAAAAAAAGGATATAGCACAACCGACTAACTGAGTCTATTTCACCTCAGTGTTATCCATATATCAAAAACAGGATCACAGGTCTTATTACAATCGACTAACTGAGTCTATTTCACCTCAGCATTATCCCCCCACTACTCATAGCCAACACCACATCAGGGTAATCTCATCTAATTGTCTTTTCAGAACAATTGACGAAACGTCTATCGACCTCTCAACATATGTGCTCTCAGTCTATATGACCTTGATCCACATTGAGGTCTGGATACCTTATGAGACATATCCCTAGATCTATACACACTAAACTATCACATGCCACATTTCATTCAAATCTTAATAAACTTCTCCTCAATATGAACTACACAGCCTCTTGTCCATTTCATATTCAAGAAATAAACCTTCTTATCAAGGAGTCACACGGTCTCGATGCCAATTCATGTTTCTCATTACTAATCACATACTATTATTCATCCATCACATTATCAGTCCTGGAATTTTAACACAATTTCCTTATTCTAGAACAGGACCAATCTGCTCAGTAAATTTTATGCAGTACAGAAATTCTGCAGAAGATTTAACTTGAATCTCTTTGATCAATTGACTCATTTCTATCTTCAAAGAGTACTAAAATACAAGTTATAATTGAGTTTCATGGGCAGGGATCAAAGGATTCTTCTACACAATTCAACTACTTAAGGTGATCCTTAAAGCCTATAACTCAAATCAGAATCCATTTATTATCAATTCATTCATATTCATATATTCCACTAGCAAACCACACAAAAGTTTATTACAATTACAATATTCATTCAAGTGCATTCAGTCAGGTGTCAATACTACTTCCAATTAAATTTGTACTACTCTAAATTTTAACATGTCCAGGCAATCAAACAAATACTAATTTCAAGAACTCACAATTTCAACAACATTTTATTCAATACACCAGTATCATCCAAAAATCGAAAAATTTTCAATTTTAGTTCTCAACTTTGCCACAATCAGAGCGAATCTTATGCAGATTAGGATTCTGTAGAAAAGTTAACCTTGAATCTTTTGGCTCAATTTTCCTTCTTAACACTGTTAAAGGGTTCAGATAAATCAATTTAGACTTATTTTGTTAAAACATTGGGTCAATAATTTAAAGTAAGCTTTCTTAAAATTTCAATCAACCAATTACAAAATATTACAATACACAATCAACTCAAACCAGACCAGATTTTCACAGTTTTATAGGTTTTCATCCAAATTGAGAATTTCATCACATACCATTTTGAATGGAAATCAACCACATTCCACTTCATCATACCACAACAAAATCAGTTTAAACCAAATTTCCAGTTCTATAGGTTTGTTTTCAATTTGAAATCTTATCACATACTATATCATACACATCAATAGGTCAAATTATCACACACATTACAATTTCCACATTATAAGAGATCAACATTCAATTCAACATCATAACATAATTAATTCAAAGGAACATTTTAATGTATCAAGCTCCCAAAATTACACACCAGTACCTAAAATCTCAAACCTTCACATTATAGAATGACTAAATCAAGAATAGATTTACCCTCAACTTAACCACCAACTCAAAAACTTTACCGAATCATAAAACTAATTAGCTTTCATAACCTATTTGATTCCCAAAAATGACTCTTTCTCAACTCCACGGGACAAAGTTTGAGGTGCTCTAACTAGTTATCCAAGTACCTGTTTCACAATCCAAACACAACACTAAGAACCTAAGGTAACATAGAATCATATTGATAGAGAAAAACTCACATGCAAGGGGTTGGGGCCCACATGCAATCACAAAAACTGTGGGGGAGAAAGGAGTTTTGAGCATGGAAAATTTACCAAAATCAAAATTCCAATCAATTGGATGTGATATACTATTCACAAACTTCAGTTTGGTACCTTTGAATCTTTAAAAAGATGAAGGAGGGAGAAAATAAGTTAGAGACAAGATAGAGAGAATGGAAAGAAAAGAATTTTAGAGATAATGGATTTAAAAGAATGAAGGTCGAAAAGTTTTATTTTTCTATTTATAATTATTTTTAAAACTTCATCAAACACTTTCATCATTTATTATTTAAGACACTATCTCATTAGAATTATCTTACACGATATCATTCCATATATAATATTATATATATATATATAGTTATAAAAAATTTAATAAGAAAGTTATATTATTATTTTTTAATATAAGATTATTTAATTTATTTATATATATTAAAAAAAGTTAAACTATAAATATAATAATAATTATTATAAAAAAATTACAATCTCTTCCTCTGTTTATAATTTTTATATTAATTTTTTAGTAAAATATTTAATAATTTTATAATAATAAAAAATTATTAAAATTAATCTAAATCAAATTAAAAAATATTAATTTAATTTAATTTAAATTTTATATTAAATTACAAACAAATCAAATTCAACTACATTTAATTTTTATATTTAATTCTGATAATTATTTAATAAAAATTGAACTAAATCAAATTACCATTTAAATTAAGAACATATAATAAAAAAAAATATTTATATATAAAATAATAAAAAATGTATATATTTTTATTTTTGATAAATTTTAACATATAATAAATAATAGAATCAATGGATGTTAATCTTGTTAAAAAAAATCTTGAATTTATAATAAAAATTAGTATATATATTTTATTAACCATAATTTTTAACAATTACTACTAACTATATTTTAAAAATAAAATTTAAATTCAAACAAATCAGCTTACTCACTTAAACATTATTTATACATTTTAGTAATTATTTAAAAACTATCTATTTCAGAAATTTTAAAAGAATTTTACACCAAAATATTATATTCTTTAATGAATTTATTTGGGTGATAAAAAGTTTATTGTGAATTAATAAAAAACAAAAGTAATATATTATATTCCTTGACATTTTATTTAAATGAGGGAATAAAATAGGAAAAGAAATAAGATTATTTGAATTTGATTGAAGATGGTGAAAATAATGAAAAATAAAATAAAATAAATTATTATTTTAATATTATTATTTTTAATAATTATTATTATAATAATAATATAAAAAGGAAAAAAAATATGAATAAAAAATTTATTACATAGTAAAAAAAAAAAAGACGGGTTTTGTCTTCTAAAAATTGGTTTCTTTTCTTGCTATTCTCAATTCTTCACAAACCAGAGTTTCTTTTGGAGCAAGAAAATCGTTTGTAAGATTTCTTGATCTCTCTTACCAAAGAAAATGGTGTTTACACTGTTGCTTCTAAAATTACCTTTTTCTTTAACAAAACACGTGTGTAATTGTTAGTGTGACTGACACAAAAACAAACTCTACACAGAAACTGAATCAATCAATCAATGGTGGTTGCGTTTCGTCTTCTTCCTTCTCCATTCTTCTCTTTCCCTCGTCGTCGCCCTCCATATTCATGGCGCTCTCGTCCGTCTTCAACCGTTGCCTTCTCTTCCATCCACTCCAGTAACCACTCAACTTCCACCATTTTCTTTTTCTCACACTGCAACCTCACCTTAACCTATCTTTTCGATTAGAATACTATTATTACACTTACTTCTTTTTTTTTTTGAACCGCTGAAATCAATCCTCTGTAGATTTATGCGCGACTAAACTATTACTTGCAATTTGTGTTGACTTTTGAGTTCATGTTGCTGCAGCAACTTCTAAGGAAGATGGTGGAGTGGAACTAGGTGGTGGTGATCAAAGACAAACAGAAATTGTTTTTTTGGGGACTGGAACCAGTGAAGGGGTTCCTCGTGTTAGTTGCTTGACTAACCCTTTAAATAAATGTGAGGTACGTGGGATTATTCAAATTGTAATTTGATGAATGAATATGACGTTATGGAATTGGATCTTTAGGGTTTATTGGTTTCGGTATGATGGTTATTACAGGTGTGCACTAAAGCTGCCCAACCGGGTAATAAGAATAGGAGACTTAACACAAGCATCCTCATTCGTCATTCCAATTCTTCAGGAACACAGAATATTCTTATAGATGCTGGAAAGTATGTTTTTAAGTAATTGCCATACGTGATATGGACTGCAATTGTGTTGGGTTAGGAATTAGGAGGGTGGAATTTATCTTACTTTTATTTTGAATGTTAGTCCATATATGCGATTTCGTGGTGGTTTTAGGTTGTCCCCTAATCATACTTTCTTGTCTTTTTTGAACTTGTCAAAACTCTGCTGGAACATTGACAAATAAATGCTTAGAAATAGCTTTCCTTTGATACATTGCTGGTATAGTTCGTATTGTATACTGAAGAGGCCCAAAATAGATCCATTAAGAATTAAAGGATTTTACACCTTCAATGACTTGAAGTGCTGAGCTGGTGGCATGTACATGGATATGCATAGTATGCATCTTGGTCATGATAGAATGGATTATGGGTGTCATATTTTCTTGTTTCTTTCAAAGATAGTCTTGTATGTGTGCACTGGATTCTAATTAAGTCTGAGTTGCCCAGTCATGGTATGATAGATGCTTGTGTTAGGATATAGAAATGTCTGAACCATGGATATATTGTAGATTTTTATTACTGTAAGATGGAATTTAAAATCATTTGAGTTCAGTTTCAAGGCAAACCTGGATATGATTGGATCATGTGCTTCATTTATGTGCTGATAATAAGTTATTTTACTTGTTGCAGATTTTTCTATCAGAGTGCTCTCCGGTGGTTTCCTGCTTTTGGGTTAGTTTTTACCTGTTAATGTTGTTACATGAGATGCCTTCTCTATTTTATGTATTTTATTTTAGTTTTCTTTTAGGAAATATATGACGCAACATTAATAACAATGGTTAGGAAAGGACATGTAAATTAGGAAAAGAAAACTTGCACAAACTATGTGTGGTATATACAGAATTTGGTCCGTTCCAAAAGTTATTTAAGGTTATCCTATGGTTTGCATGGAAGTCTGTAAGGAGTCTATAGGTGTAAGATTGTGCAAGCATCAATACCCTTGTAAAATGAATTGGGCTTGTCAAATATCTGGAATGTTTTTTTATGCTAAACTATTTAAGAGAAAATAATCTGAGAAGACTTGTACGTCAGTGACATTTCTTGTTGATCTAAATGTTTTCTTCTTGAGGAATCCCGATTATTGACCCAAAAATTTATGTAATAGATGGTGTTCTTACAGATTTTCTTGTACTTTTCTGCCTTGAGTTTATATCTCTGTAACTTGTATTTCTGTCAGGATAAGAACAATTGATGCGGTCATTATTACTCATTCACATGCTGATGCAATTGGAGGTTTGACATCAATACTCTTCACTAATATTCTTTGGATATGCTTGGCTAAAGTGATAAGAAATCTAATTGCTCATATAAACAAACTCTGCTTCTTTCTTCTACCCAGGTCTTGATGATCTTAGAGATTGGACAAACAATGTTCAGCCTCATATTCCAATATATGTAGCCAAGCGAGACTTTGAGGTCCTCTCCCATGTGCTTTCCTTCTAAATCCTAGTTGTCAATTTTACTTTCTGCTTGTTATCTGTATGTGTACGTTCAGTTTTGATTTATGTTTGAAAGGCTTCCTGTATATCTATGTATCATATTAAAGAAATTAATGCATACCATAAGAAATAGTGCATTTCTGCATGTTGCATCTGATGTTCATTCTTTCTCTGGGATTGCCAAAGGCATACCCAAATGATGTTATTGAAGTATATTATATATATATACATCTACTTAATGCTAATAAATCTCTGCATCAGCTTTAAACATTTACACCGCTGAAATTCATTATACATTTAGAATATATTTATGACTAATTGTAGTTAAAATTTGAGAAGGTTTAAAAGGTGGATTTAACTATACCTACCTAAACTAGCCTACTGAAAAAATGTGTACTGAAACCTAATAATAATAGCCATGTGAAGAAATAAAATCTTCCTCTTCTTATATAGGCTGAAGACCTGAAAATTTTGTATCAGAAGATCTATCTAATATCTCCAGAGATTCAATGTTTTCTAATTTGCATGATGAAACAATTTTTTCACTATATGAGCTTCGAAATCATGTCTAAGAGAGAAGAGAGAAGCTGCCCATACTACGTTATATTCGTGATTGTTTCAAAAATCTACTCTACTTTTAAGACAATTGTCATTATTTAGATTGCTGTTAGCAGAAAATAAAGATGCTTTAGGAGAATTTTCTTCCTTTTCAAATATTTTAATTTTTATCTTTCAGGATGGAGCATTATAATTTTGATTTCTTATACTTGTCATCCGATTAGATATTTAATATTTTCTGCTGTGGATTTGGAGTTCCTCTTAATAGCACTTGTAGCACTACCTTAGAGGGAAGGGAAAAATAGTGGAAGCTTGTGCTTTTTATTTCTAATGATCCACTGAATCCTTCACCATTTGATACTTCAATGGGCAACTGTTGGGATATGTTTTTATAATGAATTTATTCTTGTATTCGTTACTGAAAATTGCAGGTAATGACAAAGACCCATTATTATTTAGTAGATACTAGTGTCATCTTACCTGGGGCCAAAGTCTCAGAGTTGCAATTCAAAATCATATCGGAAGAATCATTTTTTGTACATGGACTGAAGGTCAGTACTATTATTAGTTTTAATATCTTGAAGTGGGGCGTTCTCGTACTTCGCCCATGTTCACTCTTTTTTCTCACTTGATGCTCAATCAATTAATTTCTGACGTGTTCCTTCTTGTGGATGGGGCTTGGCTCTATTCTTTTTCCTTCTATTATTGTACTTCAGTTTACCCCATTACCTGTGTGGCACGGCCAGAATTATCGGTCCCTTGGTTTTCGTTTTGGTAATATATGTTACATTAGGTAATACTTCTATCTAAGTAGAAAAGTACTTGCTTATAATCCTGTTAGCCTTTCATCCTTTTATGTGGGCTGATCTTGTGTATAAATTTGCAGTGATGTTAGTGAAATTCCTGAAGAAACTTATCCCCTTCTAAAGGACTGTGAAATTCTAATCCTGGTGATCTCCCCTCCCATCCTTTTTATCTTTCTACCGATGTGCCTTATACTTCATTGAAATAACTGGAGTTCATTTTATGTTTTCTCCCTCGCTATACGGTGTTTGTTTCTACAGGATGCTTTAAGACCTGATCGCTCTACTTCTACTCATTTTGGACTTCCAAGGGTAATAAACTAGTAACCAGCTTTGCAGTTGTTTAAACTTTTTCTTTAGGAAGGAGATTTATTCTGATCTTCCTTTTCAGGCGTTGGAGGAAGTGCGAAAGATTCAACCTAAAAGAACACTTTTCACTGGTAAGTTTAGCTTGAGCCTTCTGGTTATCATAATGCTTGCAATACTTTATTGCCTTAATCTACTTTAGTTCATTTATCATGCATCATGCATTAGGAAGCCTGATAGAACCCCTTAAGAAATTCGAATTTAGTAAATAAAAAAATCTGAGGCAGTAAGTAATACTTCATCAATGTACGATGTTTTAGAGAAGTAATCTCGATGTCTCCTTATTGGTAATTTGAAGGTATGATGCATCTGATGGATCATGAAGAAGTGAATGACTACCTTGCGAAATTATTGGAGTCTGAGGGCCTTGATGCACAACTGAGCTATGATGGACTTCGTATACCAGTCAGACTCTAGATTTTATGCAGCCTCATTCATAAGACGACTAATTTTTTTTTCTCAAAGAGAAGTTATCAAACAAAACATTCAAATGATTTTACAAGTTCATACATTCTGCAGCTTCCTGCAACTAGTCTACCTTCTTCCCATCATCACTTATCATTCTTATTTCCTTGTCTCTATTAGCGACAAGAAACTCTTATACCATACGTGTAACAAAATATTTTCCCCCTTACAATGAAAATTAAAATTTTGTAGTGAATTATCAATTTGGTCCTTATGCGGAAAAATTTATTAAATAAGTCTTTCTGCGTGTAAAATTTAATCGAGTTAGTTTCTAAAATTTATAAACAAAAACTCTTTATGAACCCCAAAAGAGAGGAAAAAAAATAAGGAAACTTTTTGGTAAATCTCATTTGTAAATCCTCTCAAAAGCAGGTCTACGTATAGCAAATTAACAATGTTGGAGGACAGAATTGCCGTGTCTGAATTTAGTAGGTTTAGACACTGAAACTCTCACTAGGTTGGAATCAGAATTTTGACAATGACAAAAAAACATTTGAAGTATTGTTGCCCATCATAAACGCAATTGGAGCTTATTGTTGTGATAATTTGTATTATTGGGGCCTAGACAGATACCACTCAGTATTTCACGCTGAGTCAATATAGAAAAACATAAAAGAAATTCATGTTGAGAGTATGGTCCACTGTGTTTTCTACGCACCACTGTGTTACGTTCAGAAAAGCTAGTACTTTTCTTTTTTGTTGGTCGCAAAATGGATCACGTAATACCTGCAGTTACATGAGTGGAGGATACATTTTGCAAAGTTTTGGAATAATATATGATAAAGTAGATACATTTTGTTTGAATAGGACTTTTTGAGTTTTCTTTTTTCTTAATTATTATTTTTTTCCTATTATTTTTAAATAATATTTGTTTTATCCCTTTTTTAAAAAGTTTAATTATGAGAGTCGGAGATATGATCAGAGACATTCTTCATAATCATTCCTTAGATTCCATGTCATGAATATTTGATATGAAGATTAATCCTAATATATACTTTTATTAAGGATTAAATGAAAAAGTGGATTATTGTGGAATGTGAGACACGAGGGAATGTTAGAAAAAACATTTGAAAAGGTGTTGGGCATGGCTTCCCTCTTCTTACGTCATATCACAATCCACAACTCCTCTCTCTCTCCTACGTTTTTTTATCCCACAATCATTAAGAATCATAATTCAACAACTACTCTCTAAATTATTCATCAACAACACTACAATAAACTTTTACTAACATGTTAAATTCCATTCTCTTTCAAACATGAAAGGAAAGTTACAAATACTTTTTTAGTTATTTTATCAATAAAGTTTTTCCAAATTTGCTCATCTTAGATAAACTTATATGTTCATAAATATGCTAAATAAATGTACATGTTAGGTACATTTTGTAAATGATAAAAGTATATATTTTCGAAATGGAAGATAAAGAAAAGAAGAGAAGTGAATGGTTAAGAAAGAAATTGTTGCATAAGCTGAGATTGAAGAAAGTGAAAGAAAAGAAATAAGAAGAAAGTGAAGAAGAAAACGTGAGGGAATGAGAATGATCGAATCGTGAAAGAAAAGAGATACCAAAAGTTATGAGTCGTAATGTCACGGCTTAAATCACCAATAATTTAAACATTTATATTATCCGTTCAATTTTATTTTTTTTAGCATCTGCATGATTGAAGGTTAGTTTATATAATAAAAATAATAAAATTAAATTTAAAATAGTAATTTTAATTTTTTTTAATTATAACTACGGTGATATTATCCTTTTATATTTTAAGAATTAATATAATGATTTATATCTAATCATAACTTAAAAATTAAATAAAAAAATATTTTTTTAAGTATAATTTTTTTATATAAATTCTTTTCATATCACTCGTATTTTTAGAAAGTATAATTATTTTAATAATTTATTTAAATCTTAAATTTTAGACATTTAACAGTTTTTTTTTATGAAAAATTATGTTAAAGAAGTCAATTAGACAATATTATTTAGTCTATTTTTATTTTTAAAATTATAAATCAAATCTTTATTTTTATAATCATTATATTTTGTTATCTCTTTTCTATCTTTACCTAACTTTAATTTTAGTAAAATATCTTTAAAAATAAATTAGTAATTTTGTTTTTTCCTTCAATAGTTTAATATTTTTTCAATATATTTTTCTAATTTTTCTCTTATAAAAAAGGTATATTCAATAATTGTTAAATAAGATGAATTAAATATTATATATATATATATATATATATATATATAAATATGAGAAGGAATCTATTTCTTCCAAAAATAAAAATTGTAAATTTATTTTCTATTTTATTATTTATTTTTTAATTGTTTATTATAATAATATAAATAAAATAAAAAAATATTAATAATTCAATATCCTTGATGACGATAAACTTTCGTAGCATAAGCAAAAAAAAATACATTATATTTAAATTGTATTGGAAATCAAAGTTTTTGCCAATACAAACAAATAAAAGCAAAACAATTTTTCATATAAATTATTATTATATTCACATAAAATACTTAATTTCTAGATAATAATTAATATCAATTGATTGAAAGAAAATAAACTTCAAAAACAAAAAAACTTGGTCTTTGACAGGTCTTATTAATACAAAATAATCGGTAGCATAAGTTTGGTAAATTGATTTGAATTAGTCAAATGTTAAGTTAGTTGGACGAAAAACAAAATTAACTTTTTTTCATTGATAATTTGTAGACTTAAAATTATTAACAATCACAATATACTTTTTTTTTATACATATAAATTATTATTTTTATGAAATTTTTTATTGCTATCATATATGAAAATACATAGCAATAATTTAATTTGATTAAATATTAATATAGAGAGCACCATCAAACATCATCCATAAATAATATCAAAATTAAAGCGTGCTTCGAAAGCCACCTTTTTTGCCACCAACCACTTCCCACAATTATTAATTATTTGGAGTCACCATCACATTATTGACATAAATAACAATATCTATTAAAATAATTTTTATTCACATAATTTTAAATTTAACCTAATTTCATCCAATACTATTTTATTATCTCTTGATTTATATAATAACATAAATTATTATATATATTATTGCATAAATTAAGAAATATTTCTATAGGATTAGAAAATAGAAAATTATTTGATGAAATTTTGTTAATCTTAATGGTTACGTTAGCACGATTGTGACTTTAAGTTATTGATTATAGAAAAACTGAGTTGAATTAACTCTACTTAGTATAAAAAATGAAGTGTAAATATAAATTAATAATTTTTATTAATTTACGTATTTCTAGTATTCTACTTCAGTTCAAACACATTGTTTAGATATCTAAATGGCATCATCGTCAATGCAAATACTTTTTTTAAATTACTCCTTGATTTCATTAATTATTTAATAATTTTTAATTAAAAATATATTTTAAATATAATTTATCCTCTATATCCACCTAATATAATATATTCTCTCATTCTAATATAATATATTCTCTCACGTCGAGATCTCCTTAAAAGATAATATTTATATATAAAACTTTATAATTATAGATAGTTCGATAATAATGATAATAGGTGATCCGATAGGATAACAATCTCGTTATAATAGACTCTGATTGAACTTTTTAATTTATATTTATTTTCAATTGAGTTTTTAATTAGTAAAGTTATTGTAAAATAAAACTAAACAAATTGAAAACAATACAAGGATTAAACGAATATGTAGAAGTGAAAGTATTAGTAGAAGATTAGAACTTATAAAAGTGAGATTAATGATTAAATTGTAATAACAATTTCTTAGTAAGGTGGAAATATTTAGTCTAAATATATGGTGATGATGATATTACACTTGAGACCTATTTTGTAACGAAAAACATTAATTAAAAATAAATACAAATTTAAGATCCAAGTAAAAGAAAATAATTTAAAATTTAATTAAAAATTTCAAATAATTTAACCTATTTTTTTATTTATTTAATTAAACATTAGTTTTTGAAATAAATTATTTAAACATTAATATTTGAAGAATATTTACATGTATTTTTTTTCTGAATGTCACAAGTTTTATCTCGAATGTATATTATTAGGGTAAAACTGTTTTTGAAAATTTTACTTATGTATTTTTATTTGGTTCTCTGTTCTTTATTATTTTTTTATTCTATTATTAATTTTAATTTAATCTATATTTTTTAAATTATTTAATATTATTTTCATAATATTATTAAATTATTTAACGAAAAATACAATATATGATTACATTTATTAATATCGTTCTAATATTTAATAATGTAGTTGAAATGTGATCAACAAAATAAATCATATGTTATATTTCAATACTATATTAATAATATATTATTATATTAATAAAAATTATTAAATTTTTTATATTGTATTCGTAAAAATTGATAATTGATAATTATGTATAAATATTCCAGTCAATCAACAATTTTTTATTAAATTTATGACACATTCTAATGAGATATTATCGATTAAATACTTATAAAGAGGTCTTATTTAATTATAAATTAAATAATCAAATAATATAAATGTTTATAAATCAGCCATATATTCACCCTGAAAATACTGTTGTGTTAACAAAATAGAAAGAGATAAGGAAAAATTATGAGCATCAGCATGAAAGTTAAGCAAGTAAAGTTAGTGACACATTTGTCAATGTGAGTCATCATAACTAATTAATATGGATATCAAATCATATCATATCATATCAATGCTATAACCATAAACTTTACTCTTCAAAACTTCAAAATCACTACCAATTAATTCTAAATTTACTTTTAATTATTTTAACTACTACATTATTAATTAATGCAATTAACATTTAATTCTTTTATATATATATATATATATATATATATATATATAATGAAATCCATTGAACTTAATGAGATTTAGTAGTTATGTCAAAATTTAGATTTCCATCAATGACTAAAATATTGAAGTTTTTTTTTTTATAACTTTAAATTTGTTAGTGAAAATCTTCTATGGCCTAACAATTAGTTGTTGTTTTTCTTTTTTCTATAGCTTTCTAAATGAAAGTTTTTTGTTGCCTAAAAATCAAATTTTTATGGACATAGTCCACATTATCTCATTTAATTGAATAGTTGTAAATAAAGAAGGTTGTTTATCAATTTATTGATAACTCAAGACTCTAAATATTGGAATGGATTAGGTCAAATGTGCATGATGACATTTTATTGAAAAATTTACACACATTGTAAAATAAAAACAATAAAATATTCCCCCACACTTATAATAACAAATTTACTATTGTATTCACCATTTGGGTGAAAAAATTAGCTTAGCAAATGCTTACTTCTTTAATTCCTTTTTATATACATTTTCTAGATTATAACAAAATAGTTGTACAAGTTATTATTTTATCTCTTCATGAAACACAATAAATAAAATAAGAATATGTGTAACTATTTAAAAATTAGAAAAAACATAAGAATATAATTAATAAAATAAGTAGTTAATATGATTTTAAATTTTATAAATAATATGTTAATAGTAAAACTAGATGGTAGAGGACATTGAGACTTGGGTCTTGAGGATCCCCTTTTCAAAAAATTAATGATTGAAGAATAAAGCAAGACCAAGACAAAATTAAAATGATTTTCAAATGCCAAAGTTTTAACCCAAGTCATGGTGTAGGGAACACATCCCTTCGAAAAGCTGAACAAACAGAAAACAATGTAGTTTTTCAAGTACCATATATGTTCAAGATTCTTGTGTTAATCTTTACCATTGTGACATCTTATCTTACATGCACTAAATCACAATAATTTATACATCTCATCACGTTCTTATTTCTTTTACCAAGATTTCTCACATCTGCATTCAAACAAATTCCCTTTTTTCTGCAGTTTTCTAAGAATCTGTAATGCCCAAAAGAAGTATTGAGTTGAAAGTGGCAAGACATGCACACACACAGTGAAATGGTTCAAAATATGCAACCAAAAATTTACATATGGACAAAGTCACTGCAATTTTTTTTCATGACCACTGAGTTAAGTGTCTTGTTACCAATAAGTTTTTGGTACAATTCGATCTCTAGAGAGTTTTATAAATGAGAAAAATGGCTAATGATATTGTTAAAAAGAAAAGTGAATGTGGATAACAGTGATGGTGAATATTTAACATTTTTGTATTGATTAACAGTATCAGAAAAATTTTGCAACTTTTGACAGAAGAGTCAACTCTGGTGTTGTCAAAGATGCAGTGTTAATCCTCACGGGAGCCTCCAAGTTGATGGTGTAAAGATGAAATTGATCATCCCACATCACAATTTGAGGCATCATTAATTTTTCCATACTGATAATGACCAATTGGAAATGAAAATGACTGGGTCGACAAAAATTGTGGCTGATAAATATACAATGAGAATAAGAAAGATGGAGAGAGAAAGAGGGGTGGCTATGAGTGTGTTAGCTAGCTAGGGAGGCAGCTAGGTTTGCCTTGGTTTCTAGATCCATATTCCACAACCTAACAAGATCTATTGGTTAAATTTTTATTTGATTTAAAACAAAGAACCATGCAAAATTTGTCAGAATATTCAGCCTTTTTTATAGTCAATAGTTACAATGATAATGAAATGAAGGATCATGAAAAGAACCTTGAATTAAATACAAAGTTTATAAAAAAAGAATTAAGGGAAAAGCTTTTAGCCATGCTTGTTAGAATTTAATCAATGGATCAATCATGTCGCTGTAAAACGTAGAAAGCCGAGAACAACAAGAGTCTAACAGCCATGATGTTAGTTAAATAATAGAATTTGAGCTTCTCTCTCATACACACACACACACACTATCTGTGTATACAAATGATACTCTCTTTTTGTGGTTGCTTTTTTTGCCCCCTTTTTTGTGCTTACTTTGCAACAGAAGGGAAAGGCAAGCAAGAAGGATGTATTTGAACAAAAGTTTTTAGCCAAAAAAAATTTCAACCCTTTTTTTGAAGCAAAAGAAAAACACAATAAAGAGAGAAATATTGAAGTGATTTTTCTGGGGTTGAGAGAGAGAGAACAGAAGAAAAGACAGAAAGCTCAACGTCAGAGTTAGCCGTAAGGTTCTCCTTGGGTTTGTGGTTTTGGACTTGCTGAGGTACACTGAGAATCCTCTTCTCATCCACACCTCTCTCTTCTCTCTCTCTCTCTGATAACGAGTTTAAACTTTTAAACAACAGGGTCTATATATTTTTGTTCATATTTGTGTGGCTATCCTTGGATTATATATTTATATTCCTTGGTAGTATTATCATATTATCAAGCATGGTTTTCGAAACCATGAAGGAGAAAAATACGGATTGCGGCTACGCCATCATCTGCTTCACCTCAACTTCTCTTTATCATAACTCCTTCTTACTTGTTTCTTCTGCTCTTTCATAAAAACAAACCTTGTCTCTTGGGTCAGTGCCAAACTAGTAACAAGTTTTCTAATAGTGGTTATATAGAGAGACCACTCTCTCAACTTTCTTCCTCTTTTGTTTAGTAGTTTGCTAGAGACTCATAGACTATTCCTGAACTGAATATCATTTTCTTTTGCCTTTTGATTTGTTGTGTTTTCTTCTTTCTATTTCCTTTTTCAGTCTAAGCTGTGTAGACTGTAGACTGTAGTCTAGCTTTTTCTTTTTTTTCTTCCCTTTCTATTTTGAGTAAGGTTTGTCCTTAGATCCCAGAAAGCTTCGCAACATTTCAAAAACCAAGATCTATGGCCTATAACACAACCTTAGGTTTCTAAAACTTGCAAGTATATATGGAGATGAAGGGTTTTATGTTCAACCAACAGCAGCAGCAGCAGCAACCAGTAGTGGAGGAGAACATGTCAAATTTGACTTCTGCATCTGGTGAAGCTAGTGCTTCTTCAGGCAACAGAACTGAAATTGGAACCAGTTACCCTCAACAATATTTGGCTCCACCACCAACTCAGACTCAACAACCAGCAAAGAAAAAGAGAAACCTCCCTGGCAACCCAGGTTTGTTTTCTTATGTTCCCTATTCAAAGTCTAAACATCATTTCTTATGCCTTGGTTAAATATAGCCATATCATGTTTTGTGTTGTTTAATTATTTGAATTTTTCATGTGTCTATTTTTTTCTTTTTAATTATTCAGACCCTGATGCTGAGGTTATAGCCTTGTCCCCCCAGAGTCTTCTGGCCACAAATAGGTTCATTTGTGAGATCTGCAACAAAGGATTTCAAAGAGACCAGAACCTCCAACTTCACAGAAGAGGGCATAATTTGCCATGGAAGCTGAAGCAGAGAACAAGCAAAGAGGTGAGGAAGAAGGTGTATGTGTGTCCAGAGCCAAATTGTGTGCATCATGACCCATCAAGGGCTCTGGGGGACCTAACTGGGATCAAGAAGCACTTCTGCAGAAAGCACGGAGAGAAGAAGTGGAAATGTGACAAGTGCTCCAAGAAATATGCAGTTCAATCAGATTGGAAAGCCCATTCCAAGACCTGTGGCACAAGGGAGTACAGATGTGACTGTGGTACCCTCTTCTCAAGGTAACTAACCTAAATCCGTGTCATGTGAATTATAAGTCCAGTTTAGTTAAGGCACCATAGTCAAGAAACATCTTTCATTTAAAGAGGATGAGATTTGAATCCTAGGTTGACTAAGATGAATTCCCATAGTAATTTTTTATTGCTATTCCAGTTTCATTAACAATACATACATATAAATATATATGTATATATATACACACACTTTCACACATTCCTTATCCCTTCTTACAAGATGATATGCACTGAGGAGACATTAAATTCATTACATTGATATGGCAGTCTCTCATAAATCATAATCCCTCCCTAGAGAGAGTGTAAATTCCTAGTTTGGAAAATTTTTTTAATGTCTATACTCTCACAATAGTTTTAAAAAGTGTTGAAAAGTAAGAGAGAGAGTGAGAAAGTCAATAATTCTACTGTCATAACAGTTTAGTAACATTTGTTGGTTGTGTAATTTTGTTTGTTTATGACTTTCAGGAGGGACAGTTTCATAACCCACAGAGCTTTCTGTGATGCATTAGCAGAGGAGAGTGCAAGAGCCATCACAGGCACAGGCACAGCCAACAACCCACTTCTTCCCTCACAACCTTCTTCTTCTCACCACCACCATCACATGAGCCTTCAAACCCAATTCAACCCTCAAAATCTCCATTCCTTCGCATTGAAAAAAGAGCAGCAAAGTTTCAATGTTAGGCCAGAAATGCCCCCTTGGCTTGGCCCACCAACAACAGTTGATCATATCTCCTCATCCTCATCCATAATGTTCTCTCCTCCTCCACACCAAGAAAACCCTAACCCTAGCCTTGGTCCCACTCTTGCTACCTACCAAACAGTCCCCAACCCTTCCCCACACATGTCAGCCACAGCATTGCTGCAGAAAGCAGCTCAGATGGGTGCAACCATGAGCAGAAGTGGTTCCTCACCAGCCATGGCAAGGCCCCACCATCAGGCTCACGTGTCTTCTGCAGATTCTAGCACTGCTCATTTTGGCTTGAACTTGTCCTCACGTGAAGACACCACCACCACCACTTCCACAATAGCAACCACTGTTACTACTAACACTGCTACAGTGTTTAGCCATGGCTTATTATCATCACCTTTGGGAAATAAAGCTGCTACTGCTGTGTCTTCTGCTCCGTCCCTTCTTCATGATGTTATCAACTCTTTCTCTTCTCCTTCTTCCTTTGAAGGAACACCTTTTGAGGATGCATTTGGTGGCATTCAGAGTTCAAAGAAACTAGATGATGATAGCTTGTATTTGCATGACGCCTTCTCAAAAACAAGTGGTGCAGCTGGAAATGAAGGGTTAACAAGAGATTTCTTGGGTCTTAGGCCCCTCTCTCATACTGATATTCTCACCATTGCTGGCATTGGAAACTGCATTCATGATCAACAAAACCAATCTCAAAAGCCATGGCAAGGTTAGCTAGCTATATGTGGATTTTCTTTTTCCTTTGATCATCTATATAAATAATTTTTTCCTTTTCAATCAGCATAACTTCGGTTTAAGATCTTTTCTATTTTCCCAAAGGGAAGGAACTTTCTTTCTGAATCGATCCCAATGTTTTCATTCCTTATCTACCTATATATATATGATTCGCAATATTTTCTCCATTATTGCATAGGTCAATTTTTTATATTTTATACAAGAACACTAGATACCTTAATTATAATTATAATTATAATAGTATTATATCAACTTAATAATTTTTAAATAGTTAAAAACAAAATATTAATAGCATTTTATTATGTGAATATTAAAATCCAACAGAAGAAATCTATCAATTATATTTTTGGTAAAATCAAACTAATGATAGGGAAAAACAGTGCTATTTTTACCTGTATCAGCAATAAATGTTTAAAATAATTTTATTTTAAACATATTCTATCATTTGTTCTGAGTAATTAAGTAATTAAGATAAAGGAAGAAGACAACAATATATAATTTTGACTGTCTTTTATATGTTACTTTCATTTTTATAATTAAAAAAAAGGCTATATATAAAACATGATTTTATAGATTAGTATGGATATTAAAATTGATAAATTATTTTTTTTAAGATAACTATCCATTTTTAAATCTTCTAATTTTAATATGTAGAAAATAATTTTATTATATACAATCGAATTCACAGTTAAATTTCATTAAAATACAGTGCGAATTTTATTTTTTTTACATTATCATTTAATAATTAATTATGTAATTTACGATAAGTTTTAAATGGTTTTTATTTAATTGATAGTATTTAATTATTTACTATGATAAAGTATTTAAATGTATCAGTTTTTTTCTTAAAAAAATTCTACAAACTTAGTAATTATTTTGCAATCAATATTCGCAATATAATATCTTAATTATATTTTAAAAAAATAATCAAGGGGTAAAGACTTAAAAGCTAATAATATTTAAAATTAATTGATATGTGAAATTATATAATATTTAAGTATTAAAAGATAAAAACATATAAAAGTTATAAATTATTAAAAATATATATAAAAGTTGTAAATTACTTACAAAAGACTAAATTATATAACCTTGCTATAAAGTGGTTTTTATTTCTTATAGAGTCACTTCACAAACAAATTATGTAACCTTAGGAAATAAAGTACTTATTTTTTTATATTGGAGAAATAAAAATGAAATATTTTTTCTTCAAGAACCAAAAACATGAATATAATTTTTTCACTGTAATTATCACAAAGTAACTACGTAAAAATTATTCATTATTTTTTGGGTAACCAATAATTAATTTGTAAAATACAACTGATACCCAATAATTATGTGACAAAATATTAAATTAATTTAGTTACCAACGTTATATTTGGCAATTTAAGATTTACCTAATATATGGATTTTGAACTTTATTACTACCACATATTGAAAAAAAAAAACTAATGTTAAGGTAATAATTAAATAAAAGTAAAATATTGAAAAATGCGATAATAAAAAAGAATAGAAGGTAACTCATAACTTCTTTTGGTAATTATGGAAGAGAATGTTTTTCTCAATATTCTGAAAATATTCTTATTCTGGAAGTGGAAAATTTTCATGATATTAATGGATGATGATTTTTTGAATCAGTATGATCCAGAGAAACCCAAATATATTATTAATTGATGTTTTTGTTAAATATTTTGATGTCTGAGATAAATGGAGAAGGAGGAATATCCAAATACAACATCAAAACAAAAGCATGAAGACAAAAACATGTTCTCCTTCTCAGCAACAATGCGTGTTTTCCAAGAATAAAGTTTGGAGATCTATGTCCTTTAAAATGGATACTAAACAATTATAATTATAGGTAAAAGATAAAAAAAATAATTTTTTAAATAGTTTTGTAATTAATCATACATATATAAGGGTATTTCAATAATAATAAAAAAATGTTGTTATAAAGGGTTGATAACATTGGATTCTTTGTGATGAAGAGGATTCGTAAATATCACACAAATGCATCAAAGCATGTTCTTCTTATTTAAATATATGTTATCGTGATTTTCTAGAAATTAAAACCAATAAATAATAAAAAAAATAATAAAAGATTCCCTTTGATACCTCTTGTGGCTACAAGTGGGATTCAATCCCGAGGGACCAACCTTTTCATTTACTTTTCTTTATGTGAAATTTATTAATTTTTTTCACTTATTATTTTAAATATAATCTAATAAAATATAAGACATTTACTTATATCTTAATTTATATTCACATATATATATATATATAAATTTAATAAATAATATACGTTAATGTAGTTTTAATTTATATGATTTGAAGTTATATTATGATAATAATTTTTTTTTATTAATTGAGTAGCAACTTAATATTATTTTATTTGATATATGTATTGTATATGAATTCAGTAGACATACGTATGATAAAAAGTTAGAAAGTGGCATTTGGGACCTCTAATTTCATTGGTTTGTAAAGGCAAAACATATGTGCAGATAAAGATTCCTCTGAATCCCGATGCAATCTATACATGAAAAAGGAAAGAGTTAAATATCACAATTTTATTTTTACCTAAATTTCTCATTTATATTAAGGAAGATATAATAATATTAATAATAATAATGATAATGATGTTGAAAATGATAAATAGATATGTTATAAATAAGAATTTATTTGCATGTGTACTTGTAGGGTTCACATGTTGAGTCAAATTGGAATATTTTTTGTTTCTTTTGACAGAATGGTTTGAAAACTTGATGGCATTGGTTTTCTCTGTTGCATGGTGAGTTTTTTTTTTGAGGTAATTGTTGTGTCTCTGTCAGATGTTGTCTTATTCAAAACAATGCATTGTTGGTGAATTTACCATTACACCTTCTCTCCATCTCCCGTGTCGTTTCAGCAATGGAAATGGAGTTTCCCAATGGAAATGCATAATTTTCTGAATCAAGCATCTTAAGAAACCCTAATATAGGACTTGTTGAAAAAACTATATGTAAATAACATCTTTTGAAATGTAGGAAAATCATAAGAAAAATATTAACTTGTCATTTACAAGTTGATCATCTGTGTGGTGGAGTCACGTTCTCATAAAATATTGAATACTAACAATATATTCTTCATTGTTGATTCTATTTATTAAAAACTATAAAATCATGATTGGGACTGATTAAATAAAAAGTAAAATTTATTAAAATATGTTTTTTTTTTATTTAATAACAAAGAATATGTTAAAAAAATGTATTGAAGAGTATGCTACTAAAGTATTACATTGAGTCAAATTGTATGTTGAGTGTTGTGTGTCTCAATTTCACAGTCTGAGTTTGAAATAGAAGTAAAAGGAGAGTTGTTTTTGCAAAATCAGTTTGAAAACTGAAGTTTATTCAAACTTGAATTTGTAAACTTCTAAAATTATCAATGAAGGTTGTGTTTGAATTGTCATTGAGTTCTGTTCAACTACTAAAGGACCTTCAAGATTTGATGAAAACAAACATGCACTAGGACTCTCAAAATATGTGTGTATTGATGCTCACAAATGTAGTCTGCAACCAACATTTTTACTTACTCAGTGCATGTTTGAGGAACCATTTTTACTCTTCCAAATATTGAGAGTAAAAGATACAAAGGGATGCTTCTCCCTCCAACAAAATTCCAATGATAATCGAAACACAGCTTTATGCATTAGAGATCAGTGCATTGAAACAACCGCCACAACAATTCAAACTGCATATACAAACAGATACTCATATTTTTTATAGAAAAGTTAATAAACATCACATGCAGATACATGACAAGTCATGTATATATGTATTGAAACATACTAACAATTGATTTCTTAGGAATGAAACTGAAGTGACTTATGAGTCAAATCCTACAATACCTGTCATTTGTTGAAGCTAATGAGATGGTAAATAGGCCTCAGTTATTTTGATGCAAGTACTGAGTGAGATGTGTTTGTGTTAGAAAAGGAAGGTGCATGGACAGATAAGGAACAAAAAGGGAAAGGGTAGTAGGGTAGGTATTAGGTAGGGTAGCATTAGCATAGCATAGCAACTCGAAGAGCAAAAAGCACAGTGCCCTATGGCATGGCAATATGATATATATTCTTCTATATCTTCTCTACACTGATTGTATTGGTTGTAGATAGATAGATAGATAGTTGTGCTTTGCTGGGGTGCTTTTTGTCTGGCAGAAGCAGATCGAAGGCAAACACAAGAAACAATATGTAGTGCTACCTCTAAAAGCTGAGAGACCTGTCACAATGATTCAATCCCTTTTCTTTGCTTTTTAATGATGCCCTTATATACATACATCATTCAACCATAGTCCTCCTAGTTGACTTGTCATTGTAAAACTCTCAAAAGATGCTTTCCCTCCCAACAATGCCAACTTTTCTGCATGGTTTTGACTAATCCCTCATCTCTTTATTCTCTCCTCTATATATCATCTATTCTATTATATCTGCATCTTCTGCCTTCTCTCTCCCAATCCATTACTTCATTTCCAAGGTCTTGTATAAAGTGAGAGATTCAAATCAGTGCTTTAGAGTTTTCATCACATATTGCAAGCATATTTTTTTGTTTCCCCCCCTTTTTTTTCCTAGAAAATTATGCAATATTGCAGGTTCTAGTAATTTGTAACAATTCAAAAAGAAAAAGACAGCTTATCATTCTTTTCTCCAAGTTTTTGTAAGAAAAATTTGATGTAGTTTTGAAAATTTGTTTTTTCTCACCATTTTAATGGTGTAGTTTTCAGTGTATTTTGAATTGACAGAATATTTAATAGAATAATAGTGTAACACATTTATACTGACATAACACCTATTACATTCTCACTTCTATATTTCTGAGAAATAGATTACAATTATAGAATTAAAATAGTAAGAAAAAATCAATTTTGTAAAAGGAAATAAGAGGGTGAAATTCACAAAATAACCATAGTTACCAAAATTGCAATTAAATATTAGTTGATACAATTATTTACTGAGATTTTTACAAACAGATATCATTTTATGTTTATCAGTGTAATATATATATTAAAAATGGCTGGTTTTTTGACAAGCAATTCAAACTAAATTTTTAAGAAAGTAATTCCTATAGAATTGTGAAGATAAAATGTTTTAAAATTATAGTATTATGGTTTCAAATAGGGCTCCTTTACACAAATCCCATGGCCCATTGTATTCCCACTTTATCAGTTCTTTGTCCTTAATGCTATAGAATAATTCCCTGACAATAAGCCCAAACATCCTACACTTCTTTCCCATGAAAAGAAGAGAAAAAGTTGAGGCAGTGAAAGCTATGCTAACATACCTATGTTTGTTCTGCCAAAATTGCTTGCAAAACCTTTTTGCCATTTGAGTTTCAATTATACTTATTTTTATTATGGTAAAGCTCACATCACTCCCACTAACACAAAATAGACAGCCTGAGTACAATAAGCTCAATTGAAGGAAAGGAACTGTTTCAATCCACTTTTCTTAAAAAACATTCTGATTGAGTGTATGTTTTATATATATTTTTCAAAAAGTAAAACCAAATCCAAACAATTTTATTATATGTACTTTCAAAAATAATTTGTCAATACTATTCAATCATCACAAGTTGCTTTAGTTTTGTCAGCATTTCTCAGCATTTACAAAATCTAATTCACAAACTAATCCGCTGAGACTTCAGTTGTGTCTCAGAAATCCATCCATTAGCTCCATCAAAAACATCAGGAACTCTATAAATTCAATGTAATCTTATTACAAAGACTTGAAGAGGTTATTACATAAGGCCTCTTATTCCACTTAAAATTGGGAATATTCAACTAAGCTACAGAAATTTACCAACACACAATGTCAATTTGGAATAAATAAAAAGATACATATAGTTATTTTGGAGACTGTTGAGAAGCATCAGTTTGCTCTTGTTTTGACCCTGCCACAGCAGCAGTTGCTGCTGCGGTCATTGCAGCTGCAGCAGCACCAATTTTTACACCGCCTGCAGCTTTCATTGCACCAGCTATTTTAGCAAATGCTGCTATGCCTCCAACAAGAATAGCCCTTAATGCAACTGTTGGTTTTACCCCCATATCTAAGTCAGACTACCTGTAAAAAACTAAGTCTCATCAATCATAACCCAAGAACATGAGATGATAATAGCATGCCCTGTCACCATGTTTTCCATCAATCCAGCAACATCAACAATCTAAATGCATGCAAGCAACTGTCTAATTGGGAACATTCACGATTGATTTTAACCCCTAAAAACCTCATTATTACGGCATCTTGGCAAGGTAGTAGAGATGATGATGACTTAAAACCATTATTTAATCAACGGTTTGTTTGGTGTTACAATGGATTTTAAATTAGATTTGATTTAGCTTTTGAGGAATGAATGATCAGAAGAATCGAATGCATGAAACAAAAATGACATTTAAGGATGAGTTATCCGTTTCAAAAAGTTTATGGTCTTGCCATCCTGTCTTCTGATATAATATGCTTTTTGATAGATCTCAATGGCACCAATTGATCCATGTATCTGACCTATAGTAGAATAAGAATTGGTTGTTGTTGTATTCAATCTATTTTCATCCAAGAGTTAAACCACAAGACTAGCATATATACTTAACAGCAGTGTTATCGATATCGGATATGAGTTGTGTCGGGTCCAACACCCTTTTATAAAGAAAACAAAAAAACCAAGAGGACTTTTAGGTTAAGGAAGGAGCTTCTTCTCTTCTCCCACAGCACCTCTTTGCTGCCGCCGCCATCGGCGATTTCCGCCTCCAATGCCATGGAGCCCAATTCCGCAACAGGCAAAGCCGCCGCCATGCGAAATCCGAATTGCCACCGCTATTGGTGAGTAATTTGGTGTGCAGAAAGGATAACAAGGTTGGGATAAACCCTTCCCATCCCACAACTCACTTCAGCACATTCTCCCTCAAGGGTAAACCTCTACACATCTCAACAAACAACCCTTCCCACTCCACAATTCTCAACTTAACTCACTTCATAAACACTTCAACAATCAATTGCATTCAGGCACAACCTTTTTTTTCCTAAAAAAACAAAAACCCCGCAATCCACAATCGATACTCAACACCAGAAAACAGAGCAAACAGTAAATAATCCAAAATCACCCCTACCCACCTAAAAAGATGAAAACTTTGAGCGAATTGAACACAGGGGTCCGATTGGGACATCACAAAAGAACACCCACAAAGAAGAAATGCAAATAAAACCAATGAAAAGTAGAGAGAGAAACTTACAGTGATTGATTTAGGACTAAGCACTTGTTTGTGTAATTGTTTGAGGGCAACAACACACAGAAAGGGTTGAGTTGATTTCAGAAGGACCTCTCTTTGGGTTTTACTGTTTACAAGTTAAACACACAGTATGTTAAATCCCTAAATTTTGTGGGCCTATCATTATGATACTGCTAAATCTATCACCAATTTGCTAAATCTATCACTAAATTCTAATTTTTTAATAATAAAAAAAAATCAGACACATAGATGTAATAATAGTTAAAAATAAATAAGTTTAAACTTAATATTTTTGTATAATTGAGATTAATTTATTATTGTATTTTTTTCTATTCAATTTTTTATTTCTGCTTAAAGATTAACATAAAATAGTAATTAATTTATTTAAACCACTAAGGTATTCTTATGACCAACTTTCTAATTATAAAAAAAAATTAGAGAAAATTGTCAATTTATCTTCTATGATGGACAAGTGAGATATTATAGTGTGTCATATAATACATTGTCTTTATTTTTTATAGTTTCTAACATATATTCTATCATAAATGAATACAACTATTGCTTCAATCCAAGTTTATGCGCCAAAAATTTTCTCATATAAAATTTTTCGTGTTTCCTCTACATTGTTCTAACATTTTTCATTTTTCAACTTCCCTTAATATCTTATTACCAAGAAATAGAATTATAACACTTTTAACTTTGTTAATCATGTTCATCCTTTTCGTTAGTAAATATGACGTTTGTTTCGTACTTTATCACATTCAAACAACCTTATTGTATTAAAATAGTTTCCATTTTGATCTTTTACAATCCAAAATCGTTATCTTTAAATAATATCTCAATATCAAATTTAATATTCATCTTTTCAATCTATTTAACTTTCTTTCTTTATTCTATTAACAAGGTTAATTATTAAGTTTACGATAAAAAAAAATCATAAATTATATTACACAAAATTTTACATAATTCGTATAATATCCTTATAAAACACTAACAAGATTTTATATAAAAATATCATATATAACAAAAATAAGAGAAAATTGTTACATGAATTATACCGTCAAAAGAATTATCAAACAATATCTGATAGTTAATGATTACCTACTCTACCCACTGTCTAACACCCTAAGCATTAACTAGTATAGCTATCTTTTATATGATTTATCATGTAATCTTTGTTGTCTCAAACAATCTGATTTGATGAAAAATGAGATAAAAAATGATTGATAACGAGTAGTGTAAACACGGAAAAGAATCATATATTGAGGTCGATATTTGTTGTCCAAACCCATCAAAATCTTATCTGGAATCATTATGACAGACAGATCAGAAATGAGAACAAGTGACACATAATAAGTAGTGTTTGAATCAACACTGCAAGGGAATCATATTTTGAGACTTCCTATTTTTAACAAGACACAACATACAATTCCCCACCTTTAAAAGAAGACGAAAGGGGCAGCCTCATTCCCTTTGCCCACAAAGGTAAAGAAATGATATGGTGAGAATAGGCCAAAACTTTAAAACCATAAACATTTTTGTGTCAAGATCTTGGTAGAAACCAATAGTCAAAGCAAGAAGTGAATCACTACCATAAATCAATACGATTGTGAGCACAATAAATGTGCAGTAAAAATTTTCCAAGACCATTATCTTCAATCTATTGAACAAAACACAACAAAAAGACTTTAACTTTAATGCAAAGGAAAATCAATTACTTTAACAAAGATTGATTATATATTAGATGAAATCCAAGAATCAAAACTAAGAAATAAGGATAGGAAACAATTAGAAGTCCAACCATTTCTGATAATATTGACAAGTTGTTGGGGATATAACACCATTGGGTGTACAAACTTTAATCCTAGGACAAACCCCACAAGGAATAGAAGCCATGGCACCAACTTTAACATTGGTGCCTACCTTCTTGGCCAACCTGAAACAAACTTCACCAGCAGGAACAGATGAAAAATCCCCAAAGCCATTGCTGTTCACCTCTTGTAACTTATTTTCCATAACCAAAACTTTCAAAATTTGTTCCACCTGTCCTGCACTAACTCCTCCAGGAAAAATCTCACTCCCTAAGGTTCTAGTCCACTCAAGGATTCCATCGGGAGTTGCAACCTTTTTCCGAGAAATAAGCTTTAAGCAGACATCAGACAGAGCATCAATGAGTTGTGTGTCGAGTCTACCTTCGGTATACCACTCTCCACCAGTGATCTCCTTAGAGGGTTCGAATTCCATGGCCATCAACACCTTCTTGGACTTGTTTTGGATGTTCACAACCTCCTTGATGAGAGTCTTGGAGATTAGCAACTTGATGGATTTCTTCAACATGCTGTCAGGGATGTTGGTTTCTCTTTTGATGTCCCCTTGCCATATCCCCAACTCCTTCTTCCCACGAATGATGTTGTACACCACGCGTTCCTCGTTGGTCATCGACGCAGAGAGCGTCGAAGCCAGGTCTTGGCGCTTGCGTTTCCCTAGCAAATTGCTCATTGCTCCTGATGAAGTTCAATCTGAAACTGTGTATACAAAACATTTAAATGCAAATATATATATATATATATGATTGTGAGTATCGAATGATTGAGTTTTGAATCAAAAAGCGAAAAAGATCAAGAAAACACAACCTAAACATGAAAGCAAAACATACCTTGAAACTCTTATCGCAATGCCCGATATTGACAGAGACCACGTAACCTGAAAACCTTTGTTTCCTCGTACTGCACCGTTACGGAAATTGTGTTTAGGTCGAAAATACAAGATATAACGGTTAGTAGGGGGCTACGGTCGAAAATACAAGACCTTAGTTTTTTCATTTTACATATCTTTATCTTTTAATCAATTAAATTATTTCTTCATAATATCTTATATGAATATATATTAGTTTAGGATTTGATTGAATTAAAATAAAATATTAATGCAGTTAAAGATTGAACCAGACCTCTTCACACAAAAATTACGGATTAAAAATTAACAATAAAAATTATAATTTAGTCAATATATTAATAAATTGTAGTTTCACTATTTTTAATAATTTGGTTTTTTTAATTCATATATTAAGTAAATTATTTTTAAATTTAGCGAATTAAATTTTAGTTCGTAGTGAATAACCTTGTATTCACATGTACAATATCTCTTACCCAGTGAACTGAAAAAAAAAAAAAAATCCATGACAGAACCCAAAAATAATTAAGTGAATCAATTAAATTCAACTTTTAATTTAAAATTTTCAAATTCTCACTTTCTTCGTTTTTTATTTTCAATACACAAATTTTGGAAAGAAGATAATGTTTGATAAAATATAAACATTTTAGTTTTCCAAAAATTTGAAATTAAAATTATATTTATCATGTTTGATATTATCTTTACAAATAATATTTTCAGATTTTGATGTTTTTTGAGAATAGTTTTTTTATCACGTTTTCCAGCAAATCATTCTAAAAGACATGAAAATCTAACTCTCTCAAGTTAAATTAAAAGTTTTACTATAAAAAAATATTATGTTACACTTACTAAATTATTTAGTGTAATAAAAAATTAAAATATTTAGTAAAAATAACACGTTATATTTTTATTTACAGAAGAGTTTAACAATATTTTCAAAAATATTTTAAACCAACTAAAAATATTATAGTCATTACTAAAAATTATAATTCTCATATAATTCACAAAATGCCTCAGTATTTTGAAAAATATTTTAAACCATCTAATTATAATTCGTCTTTCAAGGAGAATGTATCCTCAATTTTGTTATATTGAGGATGCTTCTTATAAACTAACTAAACATATTACATGAAAAAGAATTATAATTCTCATAATTCACAAAATGCCTCAGAATTCCAAAAAATAGATACCTGTATTAATCTCACAAAAAGTTTACTCATCATTCATTCCTTTACTTACATAAGAGTTACACTATCATATAATTGTGTCAGTCACAGTCATGCATACAAAAGTTCTTTCTCAATTTTTTTTCCAGGGTAGGATGAACTTGGTGGTGTTTAATGTAAAGTATGGAAAAGCCCACAACAGATCCTCCATGGCCATATATCAAGCACAAATTAACCTAGCATTATATTGTGCATTTTCAAATTAAGGTCTTACGCTTCTAGGAAAGTGACTTAATAAACAATGCACAACTGGCACATTTCATACCTTGTTATACAATTAAGCGTGATGTCTCTTTCTTGAAACTCATGGGTGAGGAAAACCAATTTCCTATGTTTCCTTAGTCAGAAGATGCTGCAGAAATTTTTTTTTGAGCCAGATTAGAATGCTACCTGGTTAAATGACCCCTTTTGTGTCCAAGAATTAATCCAAAGAGTGCCTACTTTAACTACAGGGATCTTGATAATGGTATCAATCAATAGCCATGGTAAGAATAACTACCAAGATGGACAAGTTTATGGTATCAAGTATTTCAATAAAAATGTTGAAAGGTTAAGGTTAAGAGTGTAATTGATCCAGAAAACATTTTCCAGAATGAACAGAGCATCCCCACATATCCAATCAAGACATAAGGAACATGACAGAAAAAGGACAAATTGATTAATTCATTTAGTTGATTTTGTTACTTTTGCCTCTAGGTGAGTGGTTTAACTCTTGTAGTGTATCCCTGTCATTGAGCTAAAGTTAAACTACTTACTAGTATTATATAGTACCGTATGGAACTTGTGTATTTTGAGAAATTGTATCCTTGTAAAGAAAGCATTGTAGTTTCAGTTTAACAAGTAACAAATGTTTTGAGGAAAACAAAATATAGGCTTGTAAGTTGTAAAAGTCATCCTAAAGGTGATGGGAACAATAGCTGATGTAGAAGAAAATTACATCAAATACAAACACCAAAAAGCAGGAACCAAATATAACAAGGAACCATTGACAATAAAAATAGTAGGAGAACATCATCGCCAACAAATCACCTATCAGTACTATTGAATCATATGAGCAAAATAGATCCACACGAGTTATACTATCAGTCATAACAAGATCTACACACCTTCTAGTTTGCTTTGGGTTGATTACATCTACGGATATAGTTATGCTAAAAAACATGAACCTTGAATGAAAAACAAAGTTTCAAGGGCCAAATAAAATTTAATCTTCAACATGCAAAGTAAACAGGAGTACTGTTCTTTAATACATTATCCAGTGGCTAGGCACAAAATATGGCTCTTGTAGATCTATCAAGCAACTTTATTCTGTTACCGGCAACAGTTTGGAAGATATTCATTGATTCCAACTTTTATTTTAGACTAGAATAAGTCCTCTAATGATTTACTTTTATTTCAAACTATGATCTTGATGTCAATTTGATACAAATTCATAAGCAGTGTAAAATATATGAACATGTCATTCTCAGCAAAAGAACCAATGCAAGATAGTCTAAATTCGGAAATGTTCAATATCTCACTTAATTGTTTTCAAAAACGTATTATTATGCTTAGTAAAACAAGAACTATATATAATTAAGATAAAAATAAATAAATAAGAGAATGTAAACTCAGATGTGAGAGAAGTCTAACATTAACCTCTATGAAGGGATCCGGCTGTGGCCTTCTTTTTTACAGGTTTTGCTCTGTAGACCAAAAGAAAAATGACCAAGAAAGACTATAATCTCAAAGGTAAAATTGCATCAATGTTTAACATTGGAGGTTGTTTTTATTATCAGATTCTAATTAAGATGCGCATTTTCTCATTATGTGCTTTAAATTAAAGAAAGCCAGCTAGAAAAGAAAAAAAGTTTAGAATAACTTTTCCAATTAATCAAAGCATCATGATTAACCAAAGTGGAAAAAATACCTCGCCTCACAATATTTTATGTATATTTTTTAGTTTAATTGTATCTGAGATTGACGAGAGACTAGTTGAAGTAGAACTTAAAACTACCAAACAGAAAAATAAGGAGAACTTGCAGCAGGCTATTCTAATTGATAGGGAAAGATTTACCTAAGTGCAGTGGGATATAGATGAATCAGATGAAAATCAATGGAAATGAAACACAAAACATAGAAGTCCGATTTTCACAGACTCATTTGACAAGAGAATAGAACACAAAACAGAGAAGAATAACAAGCAAGCATAACAAAACAGATTTACGGACTGATGAATAAGAATAACGAGAAAGAAAATTAAGTTCTTACAAACAAGGAAATTGTGTCCAAGTGAGCTTTAGGAGGAAATAGCAGCGAAAGTTTGTTCCACCTGGAAGCAAATTGTGCGTTACCTATAGAATGTAACAACACGCTAGAGATTAGGAAAAAAAGAGAGGAAAAGAAATAAATAAAATGGAGAAAAACAAAAGTCCTTGGCCAATAGTATATATAAAGATACCATCGAGTTGTAAACCACATTCTGGTGGACTAATGAAGCTAGGCTTAGTAATCATATTAATACCATATTACTTCAAACAGGTTACAATGTATAGCCAATAAACAGAAGTTATAGCAAAATAAGTAGAAAGAGATCTAGAAAAACAACATAATCTAACATCAACATTATTCAAATTTCAATAGAAGCTAACATAACTACGAATCAATTCAATATAGGTTACATCTGAGTAGGTTACATCCGAGTAGGCTACATCCCAGTATAATTTCCAGACATAAAGCACTAATAGTAGTCTAGTTGAAACTAAAGAAGCTTATTATTCAAGACAATCTCATGGAAAGAAGCAACACGATATCATAAGCTTGTAATGTACTTACCTTAACTAGTAACGCAAGCAAAAACATAAACAAATTTTACTTTACCCTTTGAAAGAACATACACCACCAATTGGTGGATCTATAAACATTAGTCAAAATCGCACCACAAGATAGCACTAGGTTCGACCATGAACCAGAAATCTGAACCAAATGGTGAACCACTCTAAACCTTACTTTGTAAAAAAAAGTTGAAAAACATAATATTACCTATATTACAGCACGAACCAGGAACACAAACCAAATGGAGAGCGTAATTTCAAATTTTTGTATTATCTATACCATCATATAAAAGTTAAGACTTTGAAATCAATTTCAAGATGGGATGAAAAAGAATAACTGACTCGGAAGTAAAGGTTTGGGTAGTTTGCATAGAATTGAGGTTTTGAGATGCGAGGAAAAGCGAGGATTAACAGTACAGAGGCTCTATAATTTGATATCCTAGAATAGTGATACTGGGTTAAACTTCAAACTGAGCATTGAAGTTATTTTCTCTGTTCCTTTAGTCTTGTTTTTTGTTGAAGTAGTTGAACCTGTGTGGTACAAGTATAATTCTTTTACACTTTAATCCTTCAAACAAGACCTTGTTGACCCTGTATATAGTAGACCTTCATCTTTAATAAAAGTTTCAGAAAAAAAGTAATTATCCAGAACTTCAGTTTTTGACAGTGCTGAATGACATCATGTGATTCATGTGGCGGACCTCACCTAATAGAATAAGGCTTTGTTGTTGTTGTTGTCATCATTAATGTAACTAACCGGAACCTAAATAGTTAAAGCCCACCTAATATACCAGCTGACATGGATGAAATGATACCCGCTAACTATAAGACAAAGAAAAGGGAACAGAGGCTACATCAAGAGGAAATATTAACTCTCCTCATCACCAAACACAAATTTAGTTTCCTTGAGGCCATCTTCTAATAATAGAACAATTTACTTTCTTCAAATGCACCCAAATTCAAGCTATTTGTGTTCAAGGTAGATCAGAAAAATTTTAAAATAACAACTATTGTCAGCAGTAATTGTGACTCTTTGGTGGACGACAACTGATATTTCTGTCTTCTTGCACTGAACTTACCGAAAGTTTGCATTCCACATGCAAAATCAGTTTCGGTATTATATTTTTTTTTCCTTTCCCAATTACAATATTTCCCAGCAGTCATCAGTCTAATGAGATGTAAATGTAAATAATCTCTACAATGACAGGGAGCAGATACTTATTTCGTAGTTTTCCAATTTCTTCACCATGTATTGCAATTACTCTAAAATTTCAGAAATCCTTTGAAAATTACTAACCATGTTTTGGTATCTGTTATAAAAGAGACTCTGAAAATTGTATACTCTATCAAATGAGAGAACGACTAAAACAATGTTCAATTACATGTAATGAGTAGAAATGATAAGAGGGCAAAAGAGACAATAGCAGCTGCCAAGGGACATGTGACAGCTGATCCACAAGATCAGGAAATGAGGAGGTGGGTGCACCAAGCTAACAAACTCTAGATTGCGTGACCATGGGTGGAAGGGAAAAAGATTTAACTTTCTGATAAGGAATTTGGGCTGTGGATGGAATGATTATCTGACTCCTCTCTCTGGAAATTTCTTCTTCTGTTCATGTTGTTTCCTCTCTCTGGCTACCTAGCACAGTAGTCATTCATCCATTTCATTGTTATAATTCCATTTTCCTACACTGTTAACCCTTTATACACATAACATCACCTTGTAGAAAAACAATGCTTATTCATTCTATCACTATTATCTCCATTGCTGCCCCAAAGCCAGGCACGCCATACCAACAACTCCATCACCATTACTCATAATTGTTATTATTGCTCGTCTTATAATCGTCATCAAAAATTGTATAACCAGTTTATTACATTGTTTTCCAAGTAAATAATTTTTTTTTCTACCGAATTTAGGACCAAACTCCCTTCCTACGAGTATTGTTATGATTAAAAATAATGTCTTATAGTATAATTTTGTAAGCACTTTCTAAACAATGATTTGTACTTCTCTCAATTCATGACCGAATGAAATTCTACAGGAATGAATTTCTTCGCTGTTTGTTTTAGATTCTGAGCCTAAAACAGAAGCCAAAAAATGAGAAAATTTGGATGATATATAGAGCTTAAGTTACAGTTACACGTCAAGCTAAAGTTGCGAAGAAAAAGGAGGGCGGGGATTGAATATCAATCAAACCTGGAATTGAAAAAAGGGAGAAGCAGGTGAAAGATGGAACCTTTAAAATGATGTGAAAAGAGGTAAGAGAATGGACGCAATGAATCTATACCTCGACGATGTTTCCCTTAACCTCGGACCAAAAAAAAAAAGGGGGCGCTACTCTGGATGCTCCAAACGACAACGTCGTTTTTTCCACTACAGGCTTAAGGCTTTGTTTGGTTTCTACAACAAATACACTTGAATCTGCAACACACTGGCCGCTGGGGGTTCATGGGCCCGAGTCAATCCAATATTTAACTACAGGCCCATTCACTATCCCTGAGTCCAATTGGCTCCTGCTATTTCCACATCACTTTTGTCTATATACACCTTTTTTTCTTTTAAAGTTCTGCTTTAGGTTCCCAATTCCCAATTGCAAATTTTAACCAAACACCATCGTCCGCTGCTCAACTGCTCTGTTCACCGTCACCGGCCATCGTAACGCTCACATCGCTGTCGCCGACCCTCGCGGCGTTCCCATCGTCGCCGCCGGCCATTATAACGCTCGCGTAGAGTTAGGATCCTCCAGCTACGATCTTTTATATCCCTCTTTCTGTCTTCTTACATCCTCGATTTTGACAACATTAGCTATAATTGAGAATCAACTGGCTTTATTCAACTCCTTGCACTGCAGCCAAGTTTAGGTTGGATTCTTTCTACACTATTTATTTCTATTGAAGGTGTTGTTAGCTTTTTAATTTGTTGTATTATTTAAATTTTTATAATTGTATAGCTATAAAGAATTAGAAATTTTTAAACAGCTTTGTGATATTCGGAATGAAGCATACTTTTTTGTAGTTTTGGATAACCAGTTTATCTAAACATGACTCAACCCGGCCTCTGTACAAGACTGATTGGAGGAATAAGTAGGTTATCACTAATTCACAATCTTTGTGGGTGTCTTCCCTATCTCAACCTGAAAAAGAGGTTAATTGTTTTTGCAGAAGTATAGTTGTAGAGCGAGATGGATCACTATGGTTCTTCTGGAGGAAGCTGGACAATGATCCCAACTCACAATTCAAATATTCAATCCCAGTCCCAATCCCAGTCCCAATCCCAATCCCAATCCCAATCGAACCAGGATTCTAACCTCTTTCTTCAACAACAACAACAACAGTTTCTACAGTCACAACAACCTTTTCAGCAAGCACTACAGCCTCAATCTCCATTTCAACAGAACCACCACCTTTATCAGCAGCAACAACAGCAGCAGCAACAGCAGCAACGTCTCCTACAGCAACAGCAACAACAACAACAGCAGCAGCAGCAGCAGAACCTTCACCAGTCACTTGCCTCTCACTACCATCTCTTACATGTAACGGAAACCCTTTCAAAATTTTAGTTTCATATCCGTGTTCTTTTATTTTTTTTCTTTTCAATAAGGGAATTGCTTGTTATGGGCACAGTTGGTGGAGAATTTGGCTGAGGTTATTGAACATGGAAACCCAGATCAACAGTCAGATGCATTGGTTTGAAATTTTCCTTTTGTCGCTGTTTTAATTAACTTTTTTTTTTAGTCAAATTTTCTTTTTAGAGTTTTCAATATTTTTTTTTGCTTTTTCATTGTTTATTTCATTGGTTAAAGATCAATGAGTTGAGCAACCACTTTGAGAAGTGCCAGCAGCTGTTAAACTCAATCTCCGGCTCGATTAGCACCAAGGCTATGGTAATATGCGATTCTCTAACTTTACCTTTTCTTGTTTTATATGTTAATTATTAAATACGATAGGCAAATTGGTTGAAGACTTGAGCTTCAAAATTCTGAGTTTCGAAAGTCTGCTGAAACTGAAAGGCTCTACTTTGGTCTTGCCTTTAATCAAATGCACATTATGCACTCTCTCTCTCTCATGTTCACTCTTTATACTCTTACTATCGATTGTTACATAGACCATACATGATAAACAAAATATGCATTATTGATGTTGGAAATCTTCTGTCATACAACTCAATATGCTTGTGCCCAAAACGTCTTTAAGTAGTAGTTTGGAGCTTGGGTAATTTCTTGGTATTACATGTGTGCTGAATGCAGACAGTTGAGGGACAGAAGAAGAAGCTAGAGGAAAGTGAGCAATTGCTAAATCAGCGAAGGTCTGAACTAATTGTATCAGATATTTCTATGGTTAAGCTTTTAGGTGCTAAAGAGATGTGTTTGTTTTCCCCTTTTCCAGAGACTTGATTGCCAATTACAGAAAATCTGTGGAGGAACTTGTTAGGTCTGAGCCATAAGAGTGTTATGCATTCAGATAGGTAAGGAACCTTAACTGGGTTTTTATGTCTTCATGTTTTACTAGTAGTGTGGATCACCAGTTTTCTACCTTAAAATTAAGATTAGCAGAAATTCTAATAATTATTTATACCTGATAAGTACTTAAAGAAGCATCTCTCAATACATGTTCTATTATCTGCTGATATTAAAGGGTGAATATGTATAGCTAAAGAAGAATTGTAATATTCTTACTGCTATTTTATTCTTTCTTTTTATTTGGAACATGAAATACCCAGTTATAGAATCCAATTGTGTTATACTTGCATGTATTTTGGGTTGGAGTAGTCACTCGAAATGTCTATCCAAAGACTTAGAAGTTACAAATAAGATTAATGGATAAACTATGAAGTTGTTAGGCACTTTGACCTTATATTTGTCCTTTCATCAAATTCCAAACCACAAAAGATGCAGACTAACTGCATTCTCATCAAAATTGTGTGTCACCATCTTAATAGCTTTCCAGTTTTGTAGGCTTGTTATTGATCTGACTATTGGCGAAACTAATCATCATCTTAGCTGTAAAAAGAAAAATAATTTTAGTATCTCCAACAAAATCTGTAAAAAATGTGGTTGTATTTCCTTTTTTAAATAATAAGAAAATGTAGTGATTAATAGCTTTGTGGACTTGACTCATAAGAATCTATTTCATATGAAAAATAAATATAATATCTATAAATAACATGCATACCAATTACACATTTTAACACTGTAATTAAGTAAAATAGTAAACAATAATTCCACAACACTAAAATAATTAAGTTTAGTGGTACTTGAATATTATATAAGTTTAAACTACACCAAATACAAAGTTCATACACCAATAGAACATAAGTTCTTAAAATGATAACAATTAAATAACTAAAATAGAATAATTATTTTCAAGTTTCTATGTCTCCAATCCTAGTCTACCTCAAGTCTATTCCAAGTTTACCGCAAAAAAAGTTTTACATGTGAGTCAACTCGTAACCAGTTAGTAAACTTGTAAATTCGTTAGAGTTTATAAATTAACCCTATAGTTTGATAACCATGAGAGCATCAATTCCAAAACACACTTGCTACAAGAATGAGCGCCAGTATGCTAAATACCAGTTTCTTATATTTATAATCTAAATGCTCGTCTTTGGTTCTGATTCAATATCTATTATGTATATCAGTTAAACTTGAAGTTCTTTGTGACCTTAAGTTCTGATCTTATATTACAGATCTCGCGATGGACATGTGCTTTGAATTTCTCTATTCTCAGATCATCTTTGAATTATTTATGTTCAACTACCTTGGAGATTTAAGCCTGTACAAGAATGTATAATTCAATAGATATTCTGCAAGTTACTTGTCATGTTTTGGTCCTTGATGTCAAGGTTTAAAATATTCATAAACAATGTTAAATTAGGTTTAAAATCATCGGCACATCTCCATCCCATCCGTACATATTGACAGCAGCATTATATTAAGAGCATCATATTAAGGCAATTTGGAGGAATCAGGAATCTAATGTTAGTAATAGATGATACAAAATTGGTTGTCCCTTGGATTGTATTGATGCAGATTATCTATAGATTGATTATCACCAGTTATGGATGTTTAGGGAAATTTTCTTTGATATTGAATGCTTAATGTCATTACTTAACCTAAAAAATGAAGAGTGAAATCGAAAATGCAATTTTGTTAACCATTCATACGAATGGGTCGATTCTATGCCCAAAACAAAAAAAGTTGATAATTTCCAAATAACTTGCAAAAGTTTAGATCACCCATCTTGTGTGTTCAAATATTAATTGAACTGCAGTATATTTCAGAATTAATTGAACTTTGGATTATGAAAAATGGTTACATAATATATTATATATATTATTTTGATGAAAAAATTAGCATGCTTTAAACAGATAACAGAATGCACATAAAATAAAAAGAGTGATTGCTGAAAGAAATCTATAAACAATTATGAAATTCAATTATTAAAAAAAAATTATTACTATCAATAATTAAATAAATAATCAAAATATTTTTTTATTTTAATCATGATTATAAGAATTAAATTTATAACTAAGAAATCAGTTATAATCTCTATTATTTAATTAAATTAATTTTCTCATAAATATATTTTTCCACTTAATTTTCACGCTAAACCAATTTTCAATATTTTCTTCTCTTCCCGCGTCTCTCTTCTCAAAATCTACTTTGTCAAAACTCGTCCATAATTCACCTTCGAAGCTCGATCACTCCCACATCACCATCGTCCCCCAACGCTGAACCTGGCGAGGCTGAATCGTAGCTCTGACTCGCGATAGGTCGAAACTTACAACCGACGAACAAGGTTTCCTTTTTCTCTGTTTAAACATGGAATTCCAAAATGCTTTCTTTTCCATTCGTCAAATCATTTGTTTTTAGGATTAGTTATCGCTGTGCGAACTTGGAATTTTCTGTCATGTTATTTTAGGGTTTGGAACGGAGTCTGTGCGTGGTGTCTCTAAAGCCTTGAGATCTAGAATAAGGTTGGGAGTTTCGTGGTTTTAGAATTCGGGAGTGATTCCTTTTGTGTTTGTGTTTTAATTGGTTATTGGAGATTGTCTGGTGTTGAATTTTGCGTTTGACTGTTTGGTTGGGAAAATTTGAATGGCTGGGAAGTTGGAATTGGGGCCTCCAAGGTCTGATGTTTCCAATCCGAAGGAACAAGCGGCGAGAAAGATACTGAAAATTGTTAGATCTCAATGGCATCCTTATGTTCCATTGCGTGAGAACGGGAAAAAAATTCATTTATTTCTGCACTTTGTATCTTGCACTGTGTTATAGTGGTGATTTCTCTTTGATAACTTTGCATTGCATGATCTATGTTCTTTTAGCATGTGTCGTTTTCAGCCATATGGCCCTTTTCCAGACAAGGTTAGCACTTCAGTTTGTGGCCCCTGTTTTGACGTTTCTCTGCTAGCCTCTGTTCACACTTTGCAGTCCTGACCTATGTTCTTTTAAAATCTCTTTCATTTCAAAAGTGATTATTTCGATATAGTGATTGATGCCACCTCTGTGTATTACAGCCTGATGTTTCTTAGCCTACTTTCAAGTTTCAGTAGCTTTAGCCAGATATCTACACTTGTCAAATGTGACAAATTACGTTTCGATATTTAACTTCTGCTAACAATTTTGTAGATATTTCTCGGTGACCAGGATATGGGTGCGATACAAGGTTTCGTCCTTTGTTAAATCTCAACAAGTTTTTAATGTTAAATAACTAATATTAAGAACATACATGTATATGTTGTTGTTGGCTTTATTTATTCAAACAAATTTTATGGATTAAATGCTAAAACATTAGAGATGTGAGCAAGCTCATGATACATTTTAAGCCGCAATATAATCGGCACATGTTCGAACATGATCCAAGATTAGGGTAGTAAAGTTTGAATTATATTCAAGTCATCATTCATGAATAGGAGACTTTCATGGATGAAGAAGTGGTTTTCTTCAATACGAACATCACAAATTTTATCAATCATTAATTTTTTCAATAGAGGAAAATACTTAATTCAGGATTACAATTAAAATTATTATTTAATCCTAATTTATGTGATAAAGGAGAATATTTCATAAAAACAATATCATAAAGTAAAACAAAAAAACATAATTCATCTAAGCTTGTATATTTCATCAAAGTTTCGTGGTAGGCATACACAAGTATTGGTTAAACTCAAATAGAACAAAAGATGTTTATCTTATTTTGTAGTTATGTGAAACTTAAGATAAATAAATAGTTTATCTTTAGATAACAATATTACTAATAAAGTTTTTATAGACATTCTAACCTAATACTAATATTTTCATGAGAAAAAGTTGTGAATGTTTCTAATCAAAATTAAATAATAACTCTAATTGTGATCCTGAATTAGGTGTTCTACCTATAAATATAGGAAAAATTAAAGGTTGATATTATTTGTTCTGTGTTGATGAAATTCATCCACTTCAACCATTAAAATCTCCAACATGTGAATGGTGGCTTGAATATTATTCGAAGTGTAATTGCCCTAATCATGGATCATGTTAGGAAGGAGTTGTAGATAACAATTGTATTGAAGTAAAAACAAACAAACACAAAATAGACGCAAAACTTTGTTTCTTAAATTTATATTGATGTAAATCACATAATTATGAGGAATTAACAATAAAAGTGTATTTACAAGATATTCTGCAATTGAAAATAATTTGAGACTTCAAACCTTGAGAGTTAAATTAAGCTTCTCTACCACTTCATTGCCACATATTGGAGAAAAACTATTTTTTTCACCAAAATTTTCATCATCACTTGAAGGCTTGACATTCAAATCAAACAACTTTATGATTATACTCTTAAATATCATTGAAGAATTGCTTGCTTGTAAAAAATTCTCATTGCATGAATCAAGATTAAACAAGAATTGTGATTGTGACCTGTTCGAATCCAATATATGGGTGTGGGTGTGGGTGTGGCTTAAAATGAGTCACGGAGGATATTGACATCGCTAATGTTTTTGCCATGAACTCCATAAGATTTGTTTGAATCAACAAAGCTTCTAACATATGAATTTTGAGCATAAGTAGAAGCCATGACAAGTATCTTCTTTTTGTGTGCATTTTGATGTTCACCCAAAACTTGACGATTATTAAACTTTTTATTATAATATCTACAACCACATATTAGACTCAAACATGATCTATGTTCAGGATACTATATTTTGAATTATGTTTAAGCCACCATTCACATGTTGGAGACTTTGGTGACTGAAGGGAGTGGATTTCATCAACACAATAAATCATATCAACTTATAATTTTTCCTATCTTTAGAGGTGGAATACCTAATTTAGAACTACAATCACAATTCTTGTTTAATCTTAATTCATGAGATAAGAAGAATTTCTTGCAAGCAATTCTTTAATGATATCTTAGAATATGATCATAAAGATGTTTGATTTAAATATGAAGCATTCAAGTGATGATGAGAATTTTGGTGAAGAAAATATTTTTTCTTCAATTTCTAATAATAGAGTGGTGGAGGAGCTTGATTTGACTCTCAAGATTTGAAATTTAAAGATAGTCTCAACTGTAAAATGTTATGTTTTGTAAATTTACTTCTGTTGTTAATTATTCGTAATGTAATTTACATCATATTAGAAATATAAAAAACTAGAGTTTTGTGTTTATTTTTTTTACTTCAATATAATTGTTGTCTATTTTTTACTATTCTTATAATTTTTTATCCCTTTATTACACTTAAAACTATCTATTTATATATATATATATATATATATATATATATATATTTATTTATTGTATACGTTGTGATTTATTACATAAAAATTAAAAATAATATATTTTATAAATTATGTAAATGCTAAATAGAAAAAAAAATTAAAAATAAGTGCATAAAATTGATTAATCAATTGAGTTGATATTAAATTTCAAATTAATTTAATTAGAGGATTAATATAACTATTTAATTAAGTGTTAGAAAAATATAGAATATTATGATTGTAATATTATTTTGTATTAATAAGGTTTGTATTAAAAACTTACACATTAAGTAGAAAACTTATATTTTAAAAAGATTGTATTTAGTTTAAAATTAAATTTTAAAATATTATTCAAACTAACTTCATCTCCATTCAAAATTAATTCTTGCAAATAATTTTAACCGCCTTTATAATTTTTTATTTAATGTTAATTTTTTTTATAAAATATGCTCTTTCACATTAAAAAATAATAATTAATGAATGAATATAAAATGTAATTGTCATATCTTCTAATTTTTATTTTTAGTTAGTAAATTCAAAATGTATTATTATAAATTTGATTATATAAGATATTTATTTTAATTTTATTCTTTTCCAAAAATCACAACTTAACTTTCCTTCAATTATTGATGTTAATATTTTTAAGATTTAATTTGTTTACATGCTTACTTGATATGTTTGTTTATTTAAAAAGAAAACAAATTGATAAAAGTTTCAAAACTCTTTATTTATAATATCTTTTAAGACTTTTTCTACGTGTCGGAGAAAATATAAAATAAAAGATATATAAGATCTAAGATAAATTAGATTACTAAAAAAATTAAATCTAATTAATATTGTCTTTTAAAATATTAATAACTTTTTTTTTCCTAACAACTTATTATTATTTTTCTTCTAATCATCTTACTTTATTTTATTTTATAAACTATTTTATTCTATTTTTTAAATTTAATTAAATATTTTATTTAAATCAAATAATTAAATTATTTATTTATTTATTTTTTTAAAAATATAGGACATTATAATTCTCCCCTTAATACATAAAATTTGTAATTCGTTCCCACATTTACTTATATCAAATAACTCAGGATAATCTTCTTTTATGTTGTTCTTAAGTTCCTAAGTAACATTTTCAAAAGTAGTTTTTTCTTCCTCTCCACACAACCTCAACTAAGAAAATTATCTTTCCTCTAAGTTGTTTAAACATTCGTTCTTCAACTCTAACCGGTAAGGTTTCAAAAGGTAAGTTCTCATTTTTTTAAAGATTGTCCAACTCAATCACATGCGATGGACCATGAACATATTTATGAAGTTGAGATACATGGAATATATCATTAAGATTTGACAATTTAGGAGATAAAACAAAATGATAAACCATTTTACTAACACTTTACATGAAAGAAACGTTCTATATGTCATTATTGATATGGGTCTAATATTAAGCATAAGATCTATAGAAAATTCTATCTAATACCTAGATAGTAAGATAGTCAAATGTTTAGGAATAAATTTGGAAACACACATATTACAATATCTTTCTCACAACTACTTTAACTCAGTTTTCGTAAAGGTTAACATCATGTACACTTAGATATTTTCTTTCAAAGAGACAATAACTTGGCAATAGTAAAAAAATCATTATGCTTACTCCCATTATAAACGACAAATTTAATTATATAATTTAATAAGATATGGTTAAAATATAATTCGTCCACATCAAAATAATATCTAGTTAATTAAGGGAAAGGGAAACAAATTAAGTCAATTACAAATTTTATTTAGTAAATCAAAAGACATTGTAAACAAATATTGAAAATAAAAAATGAGCCACAAGTTGATAAAAAAACGAACAAGTTCAAATTTTAAAAATGATTTAGAAAATTAAAATTTATATAGACAATTATGTGACATAAAAAAATGAGTCACCCAATAAAATCATATCAAACAAATAGAAAAATTTCACTAATAAAATATATATCTTCAATTAAGTCAATCAATTTTACAACTTATTAAGAAAATAAACATACATAACTTATAAGATAAAAAAAATAATTAATAATATTATACAACTCAAATTATGTCAAATTAAAATTGAATTTTCATTTAGCAGTAATTTTTAGGGGATGGAGAAAAAGTAAGAATACTAACAAGTCTAAAATAATAATATTTAGCCATACCAATGGTTAATAAAGTCAACATTTTGCTACACATTAACCACTAGATGAACATCATTAACCAGTTCATTATTTGTACATAAGAAAAAGTTTACCAATAACTTTTTTTATTACTAATTTCCTTATGCATATTGCTGATTCTCAAGAGCCAATTATATTTTGGCAATAGAAGGAAACAAAATTACAGAAAAGATAAATAGATTATAAAGTAAATTTTTGCAAAGCAAAACTTCAGTTTTTTAAATTTCTAATATGATGTAAATCACGTAATTTTGATGAATTAACAATAGAAGTACATGTACAAGATATTCTATAATTGAAACTAGCTTGAGACTTCAAATAATTTTGAGAGTTAAATTAAGTTCCTCCACCACTTCATCGCTAGATATTGGAAAAAAATTATCTTTTTTCACCAGAATTTTCATTGACACTTGAAGACTTGACATTCAATTCAAACATTTATGATTGTACTCTTAAATATCACTGAAGAATTGCTTGTTTGTAAAAAATTCTCTTTATCACATGAACCAAGATTAAATAAGAACTGTTATTGTAACCCTGAATTAGGTGTTTCACCTCTTAGTATAGGAAAAATTAAAGATTGTTATGATTTGTTGTGTTGATGAAGTTCACTTTCTTCAATCGTCTCTAACCGGTGAATGGTGGTATGAACATAACTCAAAGTGTAGTGCTCTGAACATGGATCATATTCGAGTCCAATATGTGGGTGTGACTTAATGGAGGATCCTGACACCGCTAATGTTTTGGCCATGAACTCCATAAGATTTGTTTGAATCAACAAAGCTTCTGACATATGAATTTTGAACATAAGTAGAAGCCATGGCAAGTATCTTCTTTTTGTGTGCCTTGTGTGCATTCTGATGTTCACCCAAAGCTTGACGATTATTAAACTTTTTATTACAATACCTACAACCACATATTAGACTCAAACATGATCCATGTTCAGGATACTATATTTTCAATTATGTTCAAGCCATCATTCACAGGTTGGAGACTTTGGTGACTGAAGGGAGTGAATTTCATCAGTACAACAAATCATATCAACTTATAACTTTTTCTATCCTTAGAGGTAGAATGCCTAATATAGAATCACAATCACAACTCTTGTTTAATCTTAGTTCATATAATAAGAAGAAAATTTTGCAAGCAATTCTTTAATGATATCTCAAAATTTAATCATAAAGATGTCTAATGTGAAGCCTTCAATTGATGTGATGATGAGAATTCTGGTGAAGAAAATAGTTTTTCTTCAATTTCTTGCAATGGAGTGATAGAGGAACTTGACTTGACTCTCAAGATTTGAAATTCAACGATAATCTCAACTGGAGAATGTTTTGTAAATTCACTTCTTATATTAATTCTTCGTAATTATGTGATTTACATCAAATTAAAAATATAAGAAATTAGAGTTTTATGTTTATTTTCTTTTACTTCAATACAATTATTGCCTACTTTTTACTATTCATATACATTTTTTTCCTTTATTACACTTATATCTATCTATTTATATATTGTATACGTTTTAATATAATGTGATTTATTACAGAAAAATAAAAAATAATATATTTTATTAGAAAAGTTTCACTCATAAAAACATATACCTTAAATTAAGTTAATCGACTTTACAACTTAACAATAATTTATTATAACTAAGAAAATAAAAGTTAAACACACTTAACTTATAAATATAAGAAAATATAATAAGTGTATTTATCATAAAAAATAATTAATAAATTAAACAATTTAATAGACCTAAATTATGTCAAATTAAATTTGAATTTTCATTTAACAGTAATTTTAAGGGAATGGAGAAAAAGTAAGAATACTAACAGGTCTAAAATATTAATATTTAGCCATACCAATGATTAATAAAGTCAATATTTTGCTACACATTAACCACTGGATGAACATCATTAACCAGTTCATTATGTGTACAAAAGAAAAAGTTTACCAATAACTATTTTATTGCTAATTTCCTTACGCATACTGCACACACCCACTCCCAAAAAACTCAGCCCAAACCTAACCTCTGTAACCCAAGAAAATATCTTTGCAGGTAACAGTGCTAGAGATAAACTAGAAGATGCTGATTCTCAAGAGCCAATTATATTTCAGCAATAGAAAAAAACAAAATTACAGAAAAAATAAATAGATTATAAAGTAAATTTCTACAAAGCAAAACTTTAGTTTCTTAAATTTCTAATATGATGTAAATCACGTAATTTTGATGAATTAACAATAGAAGTGCATGTACAAGATATTCTCTAATTGAAACTAGCTTGAGACTTCAAATAATTTTGAGAGTTAAATTAAGCTCCTCTACCACTTCATCGCTAGATATTGGAAAAAAATTATCTTTTTTCACCACAATTTTCATCGTCACTTGAAAGCTTGACATTCAATTCAGACATATTTATGACTGTATATCATTGAAGAATTGCTTGTTTGTCAAAAATTCACTTTATCACCAAGATTAAATAAGAATTGTGATTGTAACCCTGAATTAGGTGTTTCACCTCTAAGTATAAGAAAAATTAAAGATTGTTATGATTTGTTGTGTTGATGAAGTTCACTTTCATCAATCGTCTCTAACCTGTGAATGGTGGTATGAACATAACTCAAAGTGTAGTGTCCTGAACATGGATCATGTTCGAGTCCAATATGTGGGTGTGGCTTAATGAAGGATCCTGACACCGCTAATGTTTTGGCCATGAACTCCATAAGATTTGTTTGAATCAACAAAGCTTCTGACATATGAATTTTGAGCATAAGTAGAAGCCATGGCAAGTATCTTCTTTTTGTGTGCCTTGTGTGCAATCTGATGTTCACCCAAAGTTTGACGATTTTTAAACTTTTTATTACAATACCTACAACCACATATTAGACTCGAACATGATCATGTTCAGGGTACTATACTTTGAATTATGTTCAAGCTACCATTCGCAAGTTGGAAACTTTGGTGACTGAAGGGAGTGAATTTCATCAATACAACAAATTATATCAACTTATAACTTTTTCTATCCTTAGAGGTGAAATACCTAATTCAGAATCATAATCACAGTTCTTGTTTAATCTTAGTTCATATAATAAGAAGAAATTTTTGCAAGCAATTCTTTAATGATATCTCAAAATTTGATCATAAAGATGTCTAATGTGAAGCCTTCAAGTGATGAAGAGAATTCTGGTGAAGAAAATAATTTTTCTTCAATTTATGGCAATGGAGTGATGAAGGAGCTTGACTTAACTCTCAATATTTGAAATCCAACGATAATCTCAACTACAAAATGTTTTGAAAATTCACTTCTTATATTAATTCTTCGTAATTATGTGATTTACATCAAATTAAAAATATAAGAAATTAGAGTTTTATGTTTATTTTTTTTTTCACTTCAATACAATTATTGCCTACTTTTTACTATTCTTATACATTTGTTTCCTCTATTACACTTATATCTATCTATTTATATATTGAATACGTTCTAATATAATGTGATTTATTACAGAAAAATAAAAAATAATATATTTTATTAGAATAGTTTCCCTCATAAAAACATATACCTTAAATTAAGTTAATAACATTACAACTTAACAATAATTTATTATAACTAAGAAAATAAAAGTTAAACACACTTAACTTATAAATACAAGAAAATATAATAAGTGTATTCATCATAAAAAAATAATTAATAAATTAAATAATTTAATAGACCTAAATTATGTCAAACTAAATTTGAATTTTCATTTAGCAGTAATTTTAAGGGAATGGAGAAAAAGTAAGAATACTAACAAGTCTAAAATAGTAATATTTAGCCATAGTTAACATTTTGCTACACATTAACCACTGGATGAACATCATGCACACACCCACTCCCAAAAAACTCAGCCCAAACCTGACCTCTTTAAGCCAAGAAAATATCTTATGCTGATTCTCAAGAGCCAATTATATTCGGCAATAAAAGGAAACAAAATTACAGAAAAAATAAATAGATTATAAAGTAAATTTCTGCAAAGGAAAACATTAGTTTCTTAAATTTCTAATATGATGTAAATCACGTAATTTTGATGAATTAACAATAGAAGTGCATGTACAAGATATTCTGTAATTGAAACTAGCTTGAGACTTCAAATAATTTTGAGAGTTAGATTAAGCTCCTCCACCACTTCATTCCTGGATATTGAAAAAAAATTATCTTTTTTCATCGTCACTTGAAGGCTTAACATTCAATTCAGATATACTTATGATTGTACTCTTAAATATCATTGAAGAATTGCTTGTTTGTCAAAAATTCTCTTTATCACATGAACCAAAATTAAATAAGAACTGTAATTGTAATCCTGAATTAGGTGTTTCACCTCTAAGTATAAGAAAAATTAAAGATTGTTATGATTTGTTGTGTGAATGAAGTTCACTTTCTTCAATCGTCTCTAACCTGTGAATGGTGGTATTAACATAACTCAGTGTAGTGTCCTGAACATGGATCATGTTCGAGTCTAATATGTGGGTGTGGCTTAATGGAGGATCTTGACACCACTAATATTTTGGCCATGAACTCCATAAGATTTGTTTGAATCAACAAAGCTTCTGACATATGAATTTTGAGCATAAGTAGAAGCCATGGCAAGTATCTTCTTTTTGTGTGCCTTGTGTGCATTCTGATGTTCACCCAAAGCTTGACGATTATTAAACTTTTTATTACAATACCTATAACCACATATTAGACTCAAACATGATCCATGTTCAGGGTACTATACTTTGAATTATGTTCAAGCCACCATTCGCAAGTTGGAGACTTTGGTGGCTGAAGGGAGCGAATTTCGTCAATACAACAAATCATATCAACTTATAACTTTTTCTATCCTTAGAGATGGATACCTAATTCAGAATCACAATCACAGTTCTTGTTTAATCTTAGTTTATATAATAAGAAGAAATTTTTGCAAGCAATTCTTTAATGATATCTCAAAATTTGATCATAAAGATGTCTAATGTGAAGCCTTCAAGTGATGATGAGAATTCTGGTGAAGAAAATAGTTTTTCTTCAATTTCTGACAATGGAGTGATGGAAGAGCTTGACTTAACTCTCAAGATTTAAAGTCCAATGATAATATCAACTACAAAATGTTTTGTAAATTCACTTCTATTATTAATTCTTCATAATTATATGATTTACATCAAATTAAAAATATAAGAAATTAGAGTTTTATGTTTAATTTTTTTTTACTTCAATACAATTATTGTCTACTTTTTACTATTTTTATACATTTTTTTCCTTTATTACACTTATATCTATCTATTTATATATATTGTATACGTTTTAATATAATGTGATTTATTACAGAAAAATAAAAAATAATATATTTTATTAAAAAAGTTTCACTAATAAAACATATACCTTAAATTAAGTTAATCAACTTTCTAACTTAACAACAATTTATTATAAATAAGAAAATTAAAGTTAAACACACTTAATTTATAAGATACAAGAAAATATAACAATTGTATTTATCATAAAAAAATAATTAATAAATTAAACAATTTAATAGACCTAAATTATGTCAAACTAAAATTGAATTTTCATTTAGCAGTAATTTTAAGGGAATGGAGAAAAAAAGTAAGAATACTATCAAGTCTAAAATAGTAATATTTAGCCATACCAATGGTTAATAAAGTCAACAGTTTGCTACACATTAACCACTGTATGAACATCATTAACCAGTTCATTATTTGTACACAAGAAAAAGTTTACCAATAACTTTTTTATTGCTAATTTCCTTATGCATACTGCACACACCCACTCCCCAAAAACTCAGCCCAAACCTGACCTCCGTAAACCAAGAAAATATCTCTGCAGGTAACAGTGCTAAAAGAAACAAAATTACAGAAAAAATAAATAGATTATAAAGTAAATTTCCGCAAAGCAACCTATCACTGTATAATATCATAGTTATGCATCTTTATCAAGAAAAAATGTATATTGGGAGAACTAAGGAAGAGATGGACAGAGGATTAAGGATGAAAAAGTTAGACAAGAAAAACAAAAACATAAAAAAAGGGGATCACTAGCAAGGACAGAAGAAAAATTGTATATTGGGAGAACTAAGGAAGAGATGGACAGAGGATTAAGGATGAAAAGTTAGACAAGAAAAACATAAAAAAGGGGGTCACTTGCAAGGACAGAAGAAAAATTGTATATTGGGAGAACTAAGGAAGAGATGGACAGAGGATTAAGGATGAAAAAGTTAGACAAGAAAAACATAAAAAATGACCACTAGCAAGGACAGAAGGAAAATTGTATATTGGGAGAACTAA
>BDMB01000015.1:254007-288958 GCA_016859785.1 Macrotyloma uniflorum
GATAATGAAAGTAGATTGCCAGTCTTCTAGTTAGAGATTCCATTTTTATCACAAGAAGATATGTTCTTAATATTTAGTTATTTAACATTAAAAACTTCTTGAGATTTAACAAAGGACGAAACCTTGTATCGCACCCATATCCTAGTCACCGAAAAATATCTACAAAATTGTTAGCAGAAGTTAAATATCGAAACGTAATTTGTCACATTTGACTAGTGTAGATATTTGGCCAAAGCTACTGAAACTTGAAAGTAGGCTAAGAAACATCAGACTGTAATACACAGAGGTAGCATCAATCACTATATCGAAATAATCACTTTTGAAAATGAAAGAGATTCTAAAAGAACATAGATCAGGCCTGCAAAGTGTGAACAGAGGCTATAAGAGAAACGTCAAATCAGGGGCCACAAACTGAAGTGCTAACCTTGGCTGGAAAAGGGCCATGTGGCTGAAAATGACACATGCTAAAAGAACATAGATCATGCAATGCAAAGTTATCAAAGAGCAATCACCACTATAACACAGTGCAAGATACAAAGTGCAGAAATAAATGATTTTTTTTCCCGTTCTCACGCAATGGAAAATAAGGATGCCATTGAGATTTAACAATTTTCAGTATCTTTCTCGCCGCTTGTTCCTTCGGATTGGAAACATCAGACCTTGGAGCCCCAATTCCAACTTCCCAGCCATTCAAATTTTCCCAAACAAACAGTCAAACGCAAAATTCAACACCAGACAATCTCCAATAACCAATTAACACACAAACACAACAGGAATCACTCCTGAATTCTTAAAACACGAAACTCCCAGCCTTATTCCAGATCTCAAGGCTTCAGAGACACCACGCACAGACTCTATTCCAAACCCTAAAATAACATGACAGAAAATTCCAAGTTCGCACAGCGATAACTAACCACTCTAAGTCCTAAAAAACAAAATGATTTGACGAATGGAAAAGAAAGCATGTTGGAATTCCAAGTTTAAACAGAGAAAAAGGAAACCTTGTTCGTCAGGTTCTAGGTTTCGACCTATCGCGAGTCAGAGCTACGATTCAGCCTCGCCAGGTTCAGCGTTAGGGGACGACGGTGGTGTGGGACTGATCGAGCTTCGAAGGTGAATTATGGACGAGTTTTGACAAAGTACGATTTTGAGAAGAGAGACACGGGAAGAGAAGAAAATATTGAAAATTGGTTTAGCGTGAAAATTAAGTGGAAAAATATATTTTTCAGAAAAATAATTTAATAAAATAATTAAATTAAATAATAAAGTTTATGACTGATTTTTCTAATTATAAATTTAGTTATTATAATCATTATTAAAATAAAAAAAATATTTTGATTATTTATTTCATTATTGATAGTAACAAATTTTTTCAATAATTGAATTTCATAATGGTTTATATATTTCTTTTAGTAATCATTCTTCCTATGATATGTTAATTTTTTCATAATTAGTAGTGCCTTTTTTCTTATATTATGTAACAGAAACTTTTCTAAATTGTTATAAATTATTATGATAATTTTGAAAATTTCCATGTTTAATTATATGAAGCTGATATTAGATTAAAAAAAATCAATAGAATCAAATTGAACTAATTAGTTGATTGATTTAACTATTTTATTTAATTGATTGTTAAAAAATATAATGATTAGATATTATGATAGGTAATATTATTATGTATTAATGGCATGTATTAAAAACATATATTATGTAAAAAAATATTTTTTCTCTATTTATATTTTAAAAAGATTGTACTTGAAATTAATTTTTTAAATGATTATTTCAAACTAACTTCATCCTCGTATAAAATGAATTATTGTGAATAATTTTTCTCGTCTCTATAATATTTTTATATAATATATTTAATTAATAAATAGATCGGTCAAAGTTCCTTCGTAATTATTTGTTTATTTTTTTTTATACAAAAGATTATATGCTTATAATTTTATATAACTTGCAACTGATATAAGTTATTATATACTGCATACTCTTTCTTTTTCTTTTTCTTTTTTCTTAAAAAATTATTATAAGTTATGCAACGATTATTATTAAGATATTATCAAGGTATTTAACAACTAAATTATATTATTTAAATTTAATATATATAAAGAGTTATTTCACGATTATTTTGATTCTCTTTAATTTTTCTTTTCAATCCGAAAGTTAACAAACAAAAACTAAAATCTTGAAATGTAAAAATAAAAACGTCGTAGTGGTTACTTTTCCGCCATCAAATTTATTAAAATAATATTTTTAATGTATCGTAATATAATAAATCATGTCACTAATGTACTTGTTTGAAAAATTGATTGATAAAATTTTTTTTATTAAGATATAATTTTTTATTATATTGATTATTTTTTATGTGAAAAATTATTTTAATAATTATTACATATAAGTATAAGGCGTTTGATAGAAAATTATAATAAAGAAGACACTCACTCAATTAATATTCTAAGAAATTATATAAAGACATTTTAAAAATATTTATCTTTCCAAAGAGAATTAAATTTGTAGGATAATCTCATTTCATTTCTTGTAGAAATATATTTTAACTATAAAATTTTCTTAATAATGACGATCAAATATGAAAAAAATATTAGGATTATGATGATTATTTAAAAAAATTAAAAAACTTAAAAGTAAAAAAATTAATTGAGAAAACAACTTAAAAATACCTCAATTAAAGGATAATTATTAAGAAAAGAATAATAATAAACAAACTTATAAAAATAATAGAATTTAACAATTACATCTAATATTAAAATTACCTCAGCTGATAAAAAGGATTAAATATAAAAAAAATATTAAGGACCAATATAATAAAAAAATTATAATAAATAAAAAAATTAATAATTTTATTAAAGAAAAAATATTTTAATCCATTTTGATTCATAAAATTATATTATAGTAATCAAGGTAATTATAATCAATAGGAAGATTAAATCAATCATTAAAATTTATTCAAAATTTGCTTTTTATATTATACGATAATTAATTTATTATATTTTATACAATGATTATAAAAGAAAATGATGAAAAGTAAAATATTTAATTCAATTATGGTAACGGATTAAATATTTCGATAGATCCCTAATTATATTTTAGTTAATGTAAATTGAGAAGAGTTTAATCATAGATCCTCAAAATTAAAAATGGAAAATTTCATAATTACCGTAATAATTTCTAACCATGATTACTTGAATCAAAATTGCTATATATTAAGGTGTTGTCAATAGCATTTCACCATTGAAAACTGTTGAGACAAAGAAATTTTGCAATTAAAGAAGATAGAAGAATGGAAGGCAAAGGTGAAGTAGAAAGAAGTTCTGGAAAAGTTTCTGGTGAAGCAGAAAGAAGTTCTGGAAAAGTTTCTGGTGCAGCAGCATCAAAAAAGTCAGTTCGAATGAACAAGAAATTAAGTTGCAGATATTGCAATAAGAAGTTTAATAATCACCAAGCTTTGGGTGGACATCAGAATGCACACAAGACAGAAAGAGCCGCAGCACACAAAGAGAAGGTTCTTGGCATGGCTTCTGCTTATGCTCAAAGTCCATATGTTCCTGGCTTCGTAGATTCAAACAAATTTTCTGGATTTCATAGCAAAACATTAGGCGTCTCAGCATCTTCCATGACTCGTTTTAAACCACATCCACAGCCATATATTCAATTTGGATATAATCTATGTTTAGGATACTACACTTTGAATCATGTTGAAACAACTATTCATAAGTTGGAGACTTTGGTGGATGAAGGGAATAGATTTCATCACGTCAATAAATCATATCAACCTATAACCTTTCCTATTCTTAAAGGTGGAACACCTAATTCAAATCTTGGTTCATGTGATAAGGAGATTTTTTGGCAAGCAAACAATTCTTCAATGATATCTCAGAATGCAATTATAAAGATGCCTGATTTGAATCTGAAACTTTCAATTGATAACGAAAATTCTGATGAAGAAAATAATTTTTCTTTAATACCAAATAATAGAATAGTAGAAGAACTTGACTTGACTCTCAAGATTTGAAGTTCCAAAATAGTCTCAATTGTAGAATATTGTGTAAGTTCATTTTTTTTTTGTTGTTAATTCTTTCAAATCATGTGATTTACATAATATTAGAAATATAAGAAATTAGAGTTTTGTGTTGGTTTTTTACTTCAATACCATTGTTGTCTATTTTTTTCAATAATAATATATTTTGATTTATTTTTTATATTTTTATACATTTGTTTCCTCTGTTACATTTTATATTTATTTATTTAATTATCTATATATATACTGTGTATACATTTTAGTATAATATTTTAGTAAAGAAAAATAAAAATAATATATTTTATAAGTTATATACTTAAATGATAAATAGAAAAAAATAAAAAAATTAATAAAAAGTGAGATTATTTAATAATTATAAAACAAAATTGATTAATCAATTGGATTGATATTAAATCTCAAATAAAAATCAATAATTGAATCAAATTAATTTAATCAGTTAATTGATGTCATTATTAAAAAAATATAATAATTAGATATTATGATTATAATATTATTCTGTATTAATAAGGTTTGTATTAAAAACTTATATATTAAGTAAAAAAATTATATCTTTATTTATATTTTAGAAAGATTGTATTTAGTTTAAAATTAAATTTTAAAATTATTATTCAAATTAACTTCCTCCCATTCAAAATTAATTCTTGAAAATAATTTTCTCGCCTCTATAATCTTTTTAACTTAATGTTGATTCTTTTTTTATAAAATATACTCTTTCACGATAAAATTAATAATTGATGAATGAATATACAATATACTATAAATTCATGAACCTTATTTTAATGAATATATCAACTTATTCATTTTGGATCGTTGTAATTTTTATTTACTAAATTCAATATGTATTATTAGAAATTGATTATATAAGATATTGTTTATTTTAATTTTATTTTTTTTCAAAAATCACAACTTTCCTTGAATTATTAATATTAATATTTTTAAGATTTAGTTTGTTTATATGCTTAGTTGATATGTTTGTTTATTTAAAAATAGAAAGAAATCGATAAAAGTTTTGAAAAAAAGAAGATAAAACTGTAAATTAAATTACGACTTCAAAGTCCATCAATAATTTGCAACGTGCCAAGAAGAAAAACAATAGAGAATAAAAGAAAAACTGTTAAAAATATTTTGTTCTACAGCTTAAATTCACATGTCCTTCTTGAACTTTTGGTAAGTTTATATAGCAGCACACAAAACTTAGTTGTTAACAGGAGAAGGAATTAGGTGTGATTTTTGGCGGATTAACCGCTTACCTTAAAGTAAGTTTTTTTCACTCATTTCAAGATTTTCACATGTTTCTTGTTCTGATATTTATTGGTTATAGTTTTCTTTTTCTAAATATGTGTATATTTTTATATTTTTCATGTGTTATTTTTCTATTTCATTATGTGCTATTATTGTATGAGGTAGGTTATAGGTTAATCTCTAAAATCTAATTTTTTTGGTGTAAAATTTGTGATATGGGAAGTTAATCTTGAAAAATAATTAAACCCTAAATTTGAAGGGATTAGAAATTGATCTAGAAGGTTGGTTTTGTAAGGTATGTGTATTGTAAGTTAGAAGATCATTGAAAGAATTCAGTTATTAATCCTTTTTCCCCTAAAGGTGTATTCTTGCCTTTCCCACTCCCTATTAAGCCATTTTGATTCACCTGTGATAGTAGTGATTCTTCTGTAGCAAAATTCATATGATTTAAGATGGTCTCCGAGTTTCTGTCATTTTTCTGGTGTTGTAGTTGCTTTTAGGCTTTTTTTTGCAGTGAAGCAATGGAGACGGATCTGATAACAGGTTTACCCAAAGCTATCCTTCATGATATTCTGTCAAGGCTGCCAGAAGAAGAAGCTATTAAAATAAATAATGATAATAAATAAAAGTTAAATAAATAACCATAGACATAAAAATATTGTATAATATTATAAGAATAAATCTTCTATTTATCTTTTTATGACCTTATTTTTATATGAAGAAATACTTTTTTTTTTTTCTCTCCCTTTCAAATCCCAATTTCTCCTTATTCTTATTAATTAAATTTTCACTTTTTATATTATCTTCTAAATCCTAATTCCCAATTTCTCTTTTTTATTAAATTGTCCAAATTGTATGTTGAGCCACTGTTCTTATTGGTGGATGAAATTTGAAGATTAGAATTTGATTAAATAGGCAAGGTTTAATGACCCATAAAAAAAAGTTGGGGTGTTAAAGAATGATATAAGTTAAATCTTTTTATTTTTTTGTATTCTTTATAATATATTTGTTTAAAAAGTTGAAATTACAATTGAAATGCATGTTATGTCCTTTAAATATGAAAATCATATTTTAATGAATGTGAAATTCATGACTAATCATCTAAATTACATTGAATATTAGTATTACATTTCTATCTAACCACACATCTTACAATTGTACAGCTACTGTGATAATAACAAGAGTATTTTAATTATTTATTTCTTAACTAAATATATACTAATATCATAATATCTAGTGAATATATATATTTTATATTTTATATTTAATTTTAAAATCTCATTTTTTAATATTTATTCTAATTTCCCTCACAAAATACTTAATTCCAATTCTAACCATAATATTTTTATATGGATTTATGGAATTAAAATTATTTAAAAAATTAATTTTATATAAATTCATATATTTTGTGATGAAGCTTATTTTTAATTATTCTTCTAGAAAGACTAATTTTAATAATATATATATATATATATATATATATATCTAATATTTAACATAAATTATACATCTAAATAAAACACTTTTAATTACAATATTATCAGTTTTTTTTATCTATTACCATTACTAATAACAATATAGATTCAATTTTTAAAGAAATAAAAATAATACAAAACCTACCTGCATTAGCCTACCAATAAACGGAATGTTTGTTAACCATATAACAAAATTTCATTATTATAGTCTCAATTTTCTTCTATGGTCATTATGAAAAAGCTACAAAAACTCAAACTATTACTATTTATTATCTACGGATCAATTATTTATTAATTATATATATATTGGAAAAATCATTTCACCCTTAGACTATCAATATAGTAAATCCAGAAAATTCTTCAAAACAAACTTGTTTTCAATTATTAATTAAAGAGGGATAACACTCATCAATCATATTAGAAACTCTACCTTGAAGATAAACTACTTATATGTTACTCTTAACTGCTAATAAGACTAGTAACCCCACTTCTAATCAACCATTACACTGTATAATATAAGAGTGCTTGACCATGTTATGCAGTTTCTAGCTTTGTGAGTTCCAATATAATCTCTAAATTGTCTTCTAAGCATATCATGATGTAGCATGAATTTATATCTAATTTTCATCTCTTTTCCCTCTAATTTGCCAGGAGTCAAATCCAAAAGAAATATAATATATAATTGTCCAAGTACACTCTCGCACTGAAACGTTAAATATAAATTTGTATAATTAGATTCATGCAAGCGAATACTGAAGCTCAGCCACTGATATATTACACATAATCCTTAATCTGTCAAAGTTTCTCCGAATGAATCGCTCTTTATTGATCAAATGTTATAAGATCATGTAATAATTAATTAAGTTAATAATTATCCTAAGGTTTTGACTTGGCTTCCAAATCTGCATCTCCTTCTTAAAAAGGCAAAACAACATTAATAATAAGATGAAACAAAAACATGAAATATAAGAACCCTACTATTTTAGGCTTCATTGTCCAATAATAACAGTTGCAATAGTTCTGATAATGATACAAATAGAAGTAGATGCCAAGTTGGAAGAAAAGGTAAAAAATAGAATGCATAAAGTTATATGAGTCCAAAAATAAGAAACAGCAAAACAAAACGGTTAGTGTATTAATTATATCTATCTGTCTTTCCTCCCATTTCTCTCCATCTCCCATTGTTCTGATCAAACAAAGCCGAGAAAATAAGGGAAGAGAAAAACTTAGCCCCAGAAAAGGTCCCCCCCTTTAAGCACCTTCCCCGCCGGAGATGCAGCCGAAATCTCACACCCCTTTTTTTGTTCCTCCCCAAAAGGCCATGAACAACAATAACAAAACCACCAACACCAACACCAACACCAACACTAATACCAACAACAGAATCTCAACAACAAGAAATGGCAACAGCACCACCCAGGCTTGTGCTGCATGCAGGTACCAACGCAGAAAGTGTGCACCTGACTGTCTTCTCGCTCCTTATTTCCCTCATGATCGTCAGCGCCAGTTCTACAACGCTCACAAGTTGTTTGGTGTAAGCAACATCACCAAAATCATCAAGGTTCTTAGCCCTCACGACAAGGACCAAGCCATGCGCACCATCATCTACCAATCTGACATGCGTGCCACAGACCCTGTTGGAGGCTGCTATAGATACATTCTCGACCTTCAGACTCAGATTGAGTACTGCCGAGCCGAGCTCGAACTCGTCCTTCAACAACTCGCCATGTTTCGAGCTCAGGCTCAGCACCAGAATCAGCATCAATATCAGCAGCAACACAGTATCTATGCTCCAAACAATGTTAACGTCACTGTCAATGGAGATGGTGAGGTTTTGAACGCTGATCCAATGGGGTTGTTTAGCCAGCAACAGTATCAGTGTCTGCAGCCACAACAACAGGAGCAGTATGTTATGGTGCATGAAAATGGACATGGCGGCCAAAACTGTAACGGCGCCAATCCTTTGCAGGATCAGATCAACACGTGGGCTGTGCAGAACACTGCTGTGTCGCTTTCTTCGTTGTCGTTGCAAGGGCAGGGTAGTAATGTTAGCGATGAGTATGATCACAAGCCCGTCATTGACATAGATTCTGATGAGAGAAGTGAGTTAGGGTTCGAGTCTGAAGAATTAGTCCATCGCAGGTTTGTCTATCAGTAGTGTTATATATACGTTCAGATTGTGATTTGAAAGTGATATCAAATTTTATCTTGGAATATATGAATTAGTGTTAATGGTTAGACACTCATTTTTCACGGAAAACACATTATCTTCTAACCCTATACCCCATCAGTATCAATTGCTTAATGCTTGGACTATCATGATTTGCATTCATATATATAATGTTTGATTAAATGTTGAACATTGTTTCTGTAAATTAGTTGGAATCATAATCACTTATTAATCTTAAAACTTCTTCAAAATTCTCTTCTTAGAATATAGATATACCAAGAAATGTCCAAGAAGCATTTTGCTATTTACATGCATGCATCTACTAACACTGAATTAAAACTTATTATACATGTCATACATATTATACATGTATATCTTTCTTTCTCGTGTTATAATCATATATTATACATACTGTATATACGTGTACTGTCTGTCTTTCTCATAGTCCATTTGCTAAAAGACTAATATTAGTTACTATAATGTGGCTGTTGTTGGTCAACGAGTTTTTTCAGATTTTGCATTGGATTTGTTTAATTAGAAATTATGGGATTGTGTGATCTGGATCCGTAAAGGTATAAATTCTAGCAAAGTGAATAATTAAACATTAATTACGGGTGGTGTTTATGATTATAATTCGTTGTTTCTGATTGAAGCACAACATCTTCTAACATGATCAAGTTCTTGATCTAAATAATTTGCAGTGATGAAGCAGTGTTGTTTAAGATAGATGATGCAGTAATAAAAGCGGAGGCTGATTGCATGCAACAAGCTCAAGACCACGATCTGAAAGGTGCAGCAACATCGTTTACCCTCACAAATTGTACTTGCTGATGAGGTGTTAATTAGTATAGATTGTAGAAGATGCTTCCACATCATTTTGTTGGCATTAGGATATTCCGTTTTGAGGTTAAATTTTTCAAACAGTCTTATATGCGAAGCTAGAGTTATTTATACAATTTCTTTCACACAATTCTTTTTTCTTGTAGTCAATAAAATCATGTATTCCTGCTCCTTGGTGCCTGATTCAATGAAAGGAATGAACTGATTAGGTTTATGTTTACTGTCATATATTGTATCAAACTTGTAGAACCAACAGGGAGAGTGCTTGAATTTTAGTTAAGAAAAATAAAGGAGATGGATAGAGAAGGGATATATAACAACACTCTACTCTGAAGAAACCTTTCTTGTTTTACTTTCTGACTTAATTGCAAATGCTCTATATAATATGTGAGCATATATAGATATATAGAAGAAACATGATCTGTGAAATCATTTTTTCAAACCACAAAGTACATGAATGAATTGATAATGTTTAGTAATTACCCTATTAACATAATCATCCATAATGAAAATGAAATGTGACCTAAGTGTATCAATACCAAATAAATGATGGGAAACCTTTGAAAGTAAAATGAACACAAGGTATAATCATCATATTCCAAATGCTACAAACGATCCCTGTATAGATGAAAAGTTAAAGTAATCCAGAAGTTATAAATTAAGCAGAAAACATGAGTTCTTACTGCAACAATGACAGTGGGAGGCAAAGCATGTGGGGTTTGGTTAATTCAAGTGGATTCACACAAGGGACTAAAAATAACTCCATCTTCTCAGATGAAAATTTATCATAGCCTTTGTGATCTTGCAGAATGGGTTTGGAGTAGCTGCAAGACATGCTTCCACCTGGCTTTCCATACATAAATGCTGTGGTGGTTGTGCTTAGCATCATCACTTACAGCTTCATCGCATTCACTTCTCTCTTATGTGATTAACACTTGGTTAGGATGCAAATATACCAGTTGAATCTGTCTAATTGAAACCTGTAAAAAATTAGTGAAAACAAAGCGACCTTGATTTCAATTCGATCACCATAATTGAAACCTGTCATATTTTTACAGAAGTTGTACAATAATTTTTTAGGCGTAACTATTCATTTGATTTCTATAATTACCTTTTTTTTCTCTTTAGTTCTTACACTTGAAAACACCCTCTTTTAATTTTTACACATGTATTTTTTTTTTGTAATTCTTACATATATAATTACCTTTTAACCGTCATTTTCAACTGTAGATTATGTTATTACTTGAAAACTAAGACCAACTTTTTTTTCATCTACTTCATATTTACGTGAAACTTTAAAGTGGTAAAATTTAATTATTAACTAATTTATGCATAAGACAGAGTCATCCTAAATTTAAACAGTCATAAAAGAAGATAAATTTTGCATGACTATGTTGGGTTGTGAACTAAACCCTAAAATCCTAAAACAAATCTATTCAACTTGGTTCTATCTTCTCTAAGTCTACTTATTAAAAAGAACTTAAATATATTTATTATTATGATAAAGTTATATAAATATAGATCTTACTACTTAAGTTTTTAAAATTATTTGAACTCATCACTTATAAGTTGAGTAATATTACTTAGACAGACAATTTTTTAAATAAAATCTTTTGATAATTATTTCAAAATAATATAATAATAAAAGTACAACATAAAATAATGGCTATTGTTATTATATTATAGTTGTGATCAATGGATATATTTGAAAATTGAAATAGTCTAACTAACATTACTCTTATAAGTTAAACCCAAGAACTTTATTAATAAGATTTTTCTTTTAAAATACTTAATTAAATTATATTTTCTCATTTTCATTATATTATAATAAGAGAAAATAATTACATTATAATAAGAGAAAATAAAGAGGAAGTGCTAAAATTTCTTTATTTCACCTCTTTTATCTTTTTTTTTTACTTGTTTTTTTATTAGAGATACTTTTTTTAGTTGATACTTTCCATTTATTTTTAATTAATTTATTCTTTCTAGTATCTAAGTTAATTAAGAAAGATATTATTAACTTTGTGTTATTTTTATTTATTTTTTTAATTAAAAGAAGAGTTTTTTATTAGCTCAATACACTAACTTTTTCTCTTTTTTTTTACTTTATAATGCAAAATATTAACTTTGAAAATATTTAAACTAAAATTAATGACAACATCTCATCATTTAAAATAAAATCTCCTTGAGCGATAATATACAATATATCAAAAAGTTATGAGTAAAATTTTGTATTACATATATACTAAAGAATATGTGAAAATGTGAGATAAGTATTGTCTAAATTATAAGAGGTCTTGAAAAATTAAAGGGAAATTGAATATGGTAAAATTACTCAACTTGATATTTATTATTATCATTTTTAAATTATCTTGTACGTTTAACTAATTTGAGAAACTTTTTTTTTTGAAGATCATAAGAATAAAAAGAGTAATCATATAATAACCTAATATATATAGATATATATATATAAAAAGAAATGAAGAAAATATCTATAATATTATATTTTATCTTTCAGATTCTTTTCTTATTATATATATATATATATAAATAAAATCAAAATGATAATGAATTATGAGACATATAAATATAAAGTAATTAAATATAAAATAATTTTTGATAAAATTTTTCTATACTAAAAATATATAGATAATTTTAAATAATTTTAAATAATTTAAAAAAGAAATTTCTATTTGAATTTTATATTTTTATTAATTTATTTAATTTTTACAAATTGATGTAAAATATTTTGAAAAATTATCCCCACATACATATATTATTATTTAGCTTTTTTTTTTTTAAAATATTTTCTCTTATAATTATATATAATAAATTATAATATTGTAAATTATAAATAATAAATTACACATTTTAAATTATAAGTATGTAAATAATATAATAAAAGTTAAATTATAAGTTATCAAATTATTTAGGAATATCACAAATTATGTTTTTGGTCTAAAATTTAAGATAATTCTAATTTTGATATTCAAATTTAAATTATTTATTTAAATTTTTAAAATTAAGAAAATATTATTTTAATATTTAAATATATAATTTGAGGATTAAATAAATTTTTAAGATTAATTTTAATCTTTCAAATTTAATATTTAAAGATTAATTTAATAAAACTAAAGATAATTTACTCTAAAAACTAAAACCATAATTTTTATTTTTTTTAACACATTACTTAGATTCACTGGAGAACGTATATAAGAACTCTTAAACCCGGAAACCCAGCACGGGTGCAAACAACAGCAGAGCCAGAGGGACAGAGCAATTTCAAGTCAGAGACCGGACGGAGACTTTGCAATTTATTTGAATTGCAGGGAACACTCATAGCATACAACCCTAACCTTTTCTAATTAATTTAATGGGTTTACTTTTCTTTCTATTGCGTTCTGTTATTTGAAGCAGGAACTAGCTCATTTTTGTTTCAATATATTTTGTGTTTTTTTTTTTTTTTTTAATATTTAACTGTTCAGCTTATAGAAAAGTGTTTCAGTTTCAAATGGCGGTTGACGGTAGTTTCAGCCTTCATTCTTCGCTTCGGAGATTCCTTGATCGTTGTCCGAAACTCCAGTGTTTTTCGCAGTTTGAGTTGTTGGTAGAGAAGGTATTGACTCATTGTTAATTGTTTTCTAACTTTACTTTTGAAGGATTAACGACTGCATGGACAAAAAATTTTGGGTGTGAGGAATTTAATACAATTCAACTGCATTTTATACACCACTGAATTTGGAAAACTCCAAGTTTCAACACAACCTATAAACTTTGGAGTTCTGCTTTCCTAATGCATGCTCTTATTATTGAAATTTTTTGTACAATAGATGCTGACAATTTGATACTACCATGGAAACTTGTTGGAAATAACAAAATTGTGTGGGTCTCACTCCTTGTTTAATGAGCTCCACTCATGATTTACTAGTCTTCCCTAAATTTTAACCAATAATTTGTTGTTTATTTGTGTTTTTTCTTCTGTACAGGGAGACTTGGTGACAGAAGAGGAAGTAGTGAATGTGCTAGTAGGGGTGTTTCTGCACCCGAGTTATACAATTCCATTGATAGGCTGTTTCAGACCAATTGCTCGACATGTTGTAGATAAAGCTGTTGCTTTGCTTCGTCTTGTGCCAAGTTTGAGGTCTATTCCTGATGATACTGCTTGTCAAGATGATCCTGATAGAGTTTTGGATGGAGTTGTGGATGTCATAGAGCTTTATAGTCAACAGGGAAGGGGTCTGGATCTTCATGAGCTTGCTTGTCTAGCCTTCTGTCGTGCTCTTGACATGAGTCCTTTTCTGTTGAGGTTCATATATTCCCCAGTCTTGTTTTCGAACCTATTCTGTTCAGCTAATCTATCTACCTCTTCATGCTTTATTTGTCTTTCCTTGTTGTGTGCTTTTATAGTGATATTTGTATGTTTTGAATACATGTAAAAAAGAAAAAAAGAAAAAAAAAATGAAAAGGTAAAAAATGATTTCCAATTCTGAATTAATATGTTGGCAAAAAAAATTACATTATAGTTCATCGTCTGCTCTCTGAATAGCATAATTATAAAGCATACACTGATTTGTGTCATTTAGTTATCATATATCTTCGATCTACAAAAATGGCATGTTCTCTTGGGGATGGGTGATGTTGGTTTCCTGTAACTTTTTCTAGTGATCTGTGTATTTTTTACTTGTTTTAGTTCTGATTTATTTTTTAATAACGTTATGTGATCTTCTTTGCTGTTTCATGCAGTTCTATATTAAGCTATTTCAATTTTGCTCCTGCTCCATTTGAAAGATTTTCACTGAAACAGATTCTGGTTAGTACATTTTTTTTGTACAGAATTTTTGAGAAATAATTTTTGAATTATGCTTCTGCATATTGCTTAGTAATGGCTTATTTTCACACAGGTTGAGACCCATCAACTGCATATCACACGAATATCATACCGCCTCCTTCAAATGGAACCTGAAATTTTCACAAAGCTTTGGGATTGGTCTTGTTTTCTTGACATCGTAAAAGACCCTTGCAAATCAGATCTTACATGGTGTGGGGTGCAGATATTAAGCGTTCTCCTCAAATTAAGTTATAAAGCCACTGAAAATTTAAATATTGGGGCTGAGAAAACAAATATTGGGGCTGAGAAAGCATTTTGTTGTCTATTGCGGTCAGTATTGTTTACTTATCTTTTGCCATATGTTGTACTTAAATATAGTGCATGTTTAACCACAAATTTTCAACTTTCCATATTCAGCTGGGAAGAGTTCTGTCAGGATACATCACTAGAGAAAGCTGGTTGGTATGTTGAGCCAACAGCAGACTATGTGTCCACTTCTTCAGATAAGACCGTGGATTTAAATAATGAGAACTGTTTAAAATCCTTTGGCTTTGATTATCTGCCTATTAGTTCACCAAAGTTTCATGAGTTGCAACCATATTTAAAGAGGCAACGACTTACCACAAGGTACAACTTATTTTATTTTCATTTAAAATGCTGATGTTTTTTTGACTTGTGTTGGCATTTGAACTTTCCTAAATAATCCTTTTTATGCTTTTCCGTGGTTTATTTCTTGTAGCTTCTCTTTAGAAACTCCTACTGATATTCCGTGTTTCATTTGGATTATCCTTGATTTTTAACATCTTCTGTAATTTTAGGGATGATTTATCAGTAAGTAATACATTCGTATTGACCTCAATGGTGAAGAAAAGTTATGATAGAGTTCTTTTGGCAGTCAGTCAGAGGTGGCCTGTTCTTTTATATGGCCCCTCTGGTTCTGGAAAATCTGCTCTCATTGCCAAGCTGGCTCAGGATAGTGGAAATCAAGGTATGCCTTAATATGTACTGGTTAGTTATTAATATTTTTTGTTTACCCTTGTCTACAAATTGTTCCTCACTTGTTCTTTGAATAAGAATTCTTTTTCTTGATGAACCAATTATTGACATTGAAGGTTGATAAGATCTAGTCTTTTAATTGGATTATGGTACCTGGTAGAGTTAGTAGTCAGGCTATGTTGCAAATAAATAGGTCAAATAAGGTTCTTTCCCTTGGTATGTTTGTAGTTTGTGGTGCATGATCAGAATCTGCTTCTAATATGCTTTTACATTATTCAGCAGCTATTTTTTCATGGTACTTTTATATCAGCATTTCATGTGAATTTTGATTTCGTAGGTCTGTGGCCCAATTTTTGATGATTAGTTTTCAGGGTTTTGGTAGAAGTGTAGGTAAATTTTTTGTTTTAATGAGCAAGCTATGGTAGGCGTTTGTTATTGATTCAGTGCAAAGCTCTTTGCCTTTTTTTTTTTTATAGGGTTTCTTGTTTATTTTTTGATTGTTTTATGTTTAGGAGGATTACTTATCCTCTTTACCTTTGCTTCATCTTAATAAGTGCATGTTTGGAAATGCTTAAATTTGGAAAATAATTTATTTATTTTTTAATATCTATCAGAAGAAGCTAGTAAAAGCAAGAGCTTATTTTTGAAGAAATAAGTTGAACCAAACATGCACCAAATTTCTTCTTTTATTGTTGTTTACATGAACAATTTTTTGTGCTCTTATGTTGTTTTGCAGTTCTATCCATCCAGATGGATGACCAAATTGATGGTAGAACATTGGTTGGAGCTTATGTGTGTACAGATAGGCCTGGGGAGTTTAGATGGCAGCCTGGGTCACTTACCCAGGTTTGTTTTGATAGTTTCTATCATATCTAATCATCAAACTGATGCAGATTTCTTGATATGTTGCCTAGATAACTGGAAGTAAGCTCTTATATTACTTGTGTACTGTCTTAATCTCAGGCTGTGCAGAATGGGTTGTGGATTGTTTTTGAGGATATCAACAAAGCACCATCTGATTTACACTCCATATTAGTGCCTTTATTGGAAGGGGCTGGTTCATTTGCCACAGGACACGGGGAGGTGATTTCTTTGCACTTTACATTTCTTAAATATGTTATTAGTGTTCAGTTTGTTACATTGTTTTTGCAAGTTTAGTTGTTTGGTATATTTGATATGTTTGTGTTACATTTTGAAGTGCTTGTCTCAAAGAATGGGCATCTTTTTTCAAAATTTACTGAAGTGTTGGATGTTTAGATATTTTGTTTCCAATTTTTTGGGATAAGGATATTCTAGTTGAAGGAATGAAGGGAAAGTAAATCCCACGTAGGTTAATAAATCCACTTAAGTAGAAAACAACAGTAGAGTAGGACAAGTAGACAAAGTGGCTAAAATGCTACAAGCTAGTCCAATTTCTGTGCATATTAGGGAAGCAATTCACTTTAAACAGATAACCATATGTGGAGACAGTGTAGCACTAAATAGAAGCCAAAATGACAATTATATTCCTCAAATTCTAAACTGTACAGACAACTTCAATTCAAATACGGACATGTCTCTCCAATAAGATATATTAAAACTATATGATAAAATCATAGTCTATGTGTTCCTTTTAAAAACCTTCAAAATATATTATGAAAATCTACTCCTAGGTGAAAAGATTATCATGTGTGCTCCATGAACCCTAAAAACATTTCACAAGAAAGTATCTGCTTTGTAAGTCATGTCGCTTGTTTAATAATTGTTTTTAGTTTTATTTTTTATCCTACATTTAGGTGAAACTAGTGTACCTGTTACCAGAGTGCTAATGGAGTTGATTTATGTCTATTTGCCTGTCCATTCCTCTGCACTTGTCACTAATTGTTGAAGTATTACATATTCTGCAGGTAGTAAGGGTGGCTGAATCTTTTAGAATGTTTTCAACTATTGCTGTTTCTAAGTTTGACACATCTGAGAGTGCAGGTTTTTAACTTACATCTTTCAAGTTTTCTATTTCATTGTTATTTTTCTTCAACATGATATTGTTTCTTGATACCCATGCTTGTTTGGTACATTAGTATGGATCCTTTCCAGTGAATGTTGGTTGTAAGAAGAGACCAACATTTTGTAAGTGTACAGTAAATGCAGTCCTTTGATACAGTAGGTTGAAACATGATGCATGCATCTTTGAAGGAACACAACATGATGTTGTCTCAAGTTCTTTGCATCTATGAATTCCCAGGATGCATGCATCTTTGTTTCGATGGCCTATGGATGTTTCCATTTACCGTGGATTTTTATATGGATAAAATTTCTTGTATAAGGTTCTTGGTAGACTATTGACGTCTTTAGATCCATCCACCTCATTTAGTGGGAAAACTTGGCTGTTTTTGTTGAACAAAATTTCCTTTGCTTTTCTTTTTTGGTCTATAAATGAGATGCTTATTTCTTTTTTCTGGAAGGCCAAAATCCATTTAGTGTCTTTTGGAGAAGAGTGATGATTCCGCCACTTGATAATATAGACTTGCAAGAGATACTCAAAGTGAGGTATCCGGATTTGGAGCTTCATGTTGGCCAACTCATAGGTATTGACATGATATTTTGTAGATTTGTAGTTTAATGCAAAGACATGTATCTATATTTTTATAAGCACTTTAAATGAAGATATGTATGTATGTATATTTTTTGGCAGAAACCTTTGAAAGGGTTAACTCTATTTCCATGCTTCAATTTGCGGGTTTCCACCCGGGAAGTTCTGCTTCTGTTTACCGTACCTGCAGGTTCTCTTTGAGGTAATTAAAGTAATAATATTTTTACTGTGCTTGTTTTGTCAGTTCTCTATTATTGACGTGACTTTTGATTGTCCGTGACAGGGATCTCCTTAAATGGTGCAAAAGGATTGCAGGTTTAGGATTTTGCCTTGATGCTAGCTTATCAGAAAACCAATGTCTTAGTGTGTATAAGGAGGTCTGATTTTTAAGGTCTTTTTATCTTTTCTTTTCCTCATAATATCTTCCTAGACTTGCTTGATGTTTAACTATTGTCTTGTATCTCAGGCAGTTGATGTATTTGCTTCCTTTTCATCTTCAACTAAAAACCGTTTGTCAGTAATGAAAGAGATAGCAGAATTGTGGAAGTTGCCTGTTTCTGTCGCTGAGACTTTGTATCCCTTTGACAAACCTATAATTCAGGTTTTATCTACTGCAGTGCAAATCTTTGCTTCATGATTTTGCTACATCAGTTTCTCATTTCTGTGTGTTAAATGCAGGATTCTATCACATATTTAAGAATAGGCCGAGTTTCCCTGCAGTACAATGAAAAACCTGTAAGTGTTCAGTCTAGTCGGTTGACAACTTCAATTTTAAATGATCATACAATTTTGGTAAAAAGTCTAATTCTTCCTTGGTATTACTATTTTTCTGGTTTCAAATACAGTTACAACAGCATAAAAGACCTTTTGTTGAGATCCGTAGTTCTCTGCATATTTTGGAGCGAATAGCTTGCTCTGTCAAGTATAATGAGCCTGTACTCTTGGTTGGAGAAACTGGTACAGGGAAGACTACCATCGTTCAAAATTTGGCATTAAGGCTTGGTCAAAAGCTTACTGTTTTTGTATGTTACATATTTCTTCATTTTCTATTATTTCACGTTATTTATAACTGTGTTTCAAGTGTGCTTGAGTGACAAATGGTTGTGGTTTTTTCTCCAGAATCTGAGTCAACAAAGTGATGTTGCTGACTTACTAGGGGGTTTTAAGCCTATGGATCCTCAGTCTGTGTATTTGTCCCTTTATAGGGAGTTCAAAGAACTTTTTACCAAGACATTTTCTGTAAAGGTATTTTTTATTTTATTTTTTATTTATATTTTGTGTGCAGTCTTTGCTAATGGTTTAATGCTTTGCTACTGTTCAGAATAATGGAGCATTTATTACTTATCTGCGGGAATATATAGAAAGTCATCGAAAGAAGTTTTTAATTGATAAGAATGGGGAAGATCTGTTGAAAGGATTGCAAATAGCAGTTGGAAAGTCAGTTAAGCTTATACAACCTGGATCTGGCAGAAGGCGTAAAAGGCCATTAGAAGAACACATAATTCAATCTTGGGAAAAATTTTGTATAAAACTGCATAATGTCTGTCAAAGTAATCCTTCTTCGGCAATGATGTTTTCTTTTGTAGAAGGAAGTTTTGTAACTGCTCTTAGAAAGGGTGAATGGATTTTGCTTGATGAGGTGAATTTGGCTCCTCCAGAAACCTTGCAAAGAATTGTTGGTGTTCTAGAAGGGGAACATGGTGTGCTGTGTTTAGCTGAAAGAGGTGATACAGATTATATACATCGCCATCCAAATTTCCGTATATTTGCTTGCATGAATCCAGCAACAGATGCAGGAAAGCGGGATTTGCCCTTTTCTTTAAGGAGTAGATTTACCGAGTATTTTGTTGATGATGTTTTGAATAAGGAGGATTTAAGTCTATTTATTAGTAAGATCATTAGTAGTGGCTATATGGATCAACAGTTGGTTGATAAAATTGTGAGTTTCTATGAAGAAGCAAAAAAGGAATCTGAAGAGAGGTTGCAGGATGGTGCTAACCAGAAACCTCAATACAGTTTAAGGTCCCTTTATCGTGCCCTAGAGTATACACAGAAGGCAGAAACAATATTTGGATTGCAAAAGGCATTATATGATGGGTTTAGTATGTTTTTTGTTTCGTTGTTGGATGGATCCAGTGCTGAAATTATGAGGCAAAAGATATCATCTCTTCTGTTACGAGGGCATATGCCTCCACATGTACATTTTTCCGACTATTTAGATACGCCCAAATCTGATAGATATTCTGGAAACTATGTTCAAACTAAAACTGTACAGGAGCATCTTGGGAATTTGGCACGTGCTGTTCTAATGAGATATCCCATCCTCTTACAGGGACCCACATCCAGTGGGAAAACTAGCCTTGTTCGGTATCTTGCTGCAATAACTGGTCATGATTTTGTAAGAATCAACAATCATGAACACACTGATTTACAAGAGTATCTTGGTTCTTATATAACTGACACTAGTGGAAAGCTTGTTTTTAATGAAGGTGTTTTGGTTAAAGCTGTAAGAAATGGTCACTGGATTGTACTGGATGAGCTTAATTTGGCTCCATCTGATGTGCTGGAGGCATTGAACCGATTACTTGATGATAACAGAGAGCTTTTTGTTCCTGAAATGCAAGAAAGAATTCAAGCACATCCAAACTTTATGCTTTTTGCCACTCAAAATCCACCTACACTTTATGGTGGCCGCAAGATGTTGTCCCGAGCATTTCGTAATCGTTTTGTGGAGATTCATGTTGGTGAAATTCCAGATGATGAGCTCAGCAAAATACTGGCAGATAGATGTAAAATCTATGTAGGTCATGCTGAAAAAATGGTTGAAGTGATGAAGGATCTTCGGTTGCACAGACAGAGTAGCAGAGTCTTTGCTGGCAAACATGGATTTATAACACCTCGAGACTTGTTTCGTTGGGCTGATCGATACCAGAGATTTGGTAACTCTTATGAAGATTTGGCCAAAGACGGCTATTATCTTTTGGCAGAAAGGCTACGGAATGAGGATGAGAAGTCTGTTGTTCAAGCAATTCTGGAAAAGCACTTTCGGGTCAAACTAAACATAAAAAATTTGTATGAACAGGTATGCTCCTTTCTTTTAGTGTTTTCTGCTCATCTGTGATTAGCCAGTGGATAATAGTTGCTCTTTACTATTGTGCTGTCCTGGCTCTTTTGTATGCTTTATGACTTTGGGATGTGGATTTTATCACTGTGTAATCAATATGGAAGGCTACTTGTGTATGCTTTCCTTGACTTAGCACTGAATACTTTTTATGTAAATTATATCTTGAATCCCAGTTATTTCAAGCTAATTGTTGTGAAGTTCTGTCAAATTTTACTCCATATATTTATATTTTTTTCCTGTCATATGCAAATTCCTGTGTTATTGATACAAATCATATAATCTGGACTTAAATTTAGAACTTTTGTATGTACCTATATATATAACATTTGATATAAATTCAAAACTTTTTTTCTACCTATATATTGTAATATACATTAACTGATGATGTGCAGCATATGGTAATGTCTGATTTTCAGGATTGAGTTGTCGTATTAGTTTGTATATTATTCTTTCTCTTCAGATTAGTACATATTGTTGCCTTTTCAGTGCCTAACAGAATTGAAGGCTGGAAATTAAATTTGTCTTCATTCAACATTTTTAATTGTATTTCAGATATTATGTAGAAGCAACTCTTCCAATTTGTTTGTTGGTTTTGGAGGTTCAGATAGTCTAGAAAGGTATGAACTCAATGTTGCCTTTTCCTTTTGGTCCAAAATCTTAGGTTCAAGGCCTCTTACTGTTTTTTTTATGCAGTGTACTCTTGACCAAAGGTATGCAGAGACTGTACTTCCTTGTGGAACGCTGCTATAACTTACGGGAGCCTGTACTGCTTGTTGGGGAAACAGGTGGAGGGAAAACTACTGTGTGTCAGTTATTAAGTGCTTGTTTGCAGTTAAAATTACATACATTGAATTGCCATCAATATACAGAAACATCTGATTTTATTGGGGTTGGTTTTCTCATAACTTTTCTTTTAATCATTCTTGTAAAGACTTCACAGAAATGCATTCATTGCTATTATTAGCTGAAGGTCTTACTAGAAAATGTTTCCCAGGGATTCCGTCCTACACGAGAGAGATCTGCACTGATTTCTAGGTATAAAGAGATCATTGAAAAGTTGAAGAAACGAAAGACTTGTACATACTTTCCTATGGACCTTGTGAGTGTTCTTTTTCTTCTTAGGTTCACACAAAGAATTTTTAGTTCAGTTTTGTGTATATGTTTAGCTTTTCTTATGCTGTATTTAAGCAGCTTTTCTATCTACACAATGATTCTTTCCTTTTCCCTTCTATCTGAATCAATGCTATTGAGATGAAGCGAATTCTGAGTTGTCATTTTCTGCTACAGTCTTCTGACATCAATGATGCTTCTTCAACTCTTGATCTCCTAAATGATATGATAAGGAAATGTAAAGAAGGTCAAGGTTGTAGCTTGGATCTTGTCAGCAGAGAAGATCTTAATGCTCTTGAGCAAATTAAGTTGGATCTCAATGGCTTGCATCAAAAGTGGCAGAGCATATTTGTGTGGCAGGACGGTCCTCTTATAGAAGCAATGAGAGATGGTGATCTTTTTCTTGTAGATGAAATATCATTGGCTGATGATAGTGTACTTGAGAGATTGAATAGTGTGTTGGAGCCAGAAAGAATGCTAGTAAGTTCGTTATTTACATTGTCACATTTAAACTTGCTGTTTAGCCAGTTTTTAGACTTAGCTTTATAACCCATGGTGTATCAAATGATGGCATTATTACTTGTCTTTCTGTTGCTCTCTTGATATCTGTGTATTTAAATACTGTATGAAATATATTATAGAGTATCCAAAATGAAAAATGTGGTGGCTCCTTGTTTATTCTTGCCCAAAAGAGGTATTAGGAGGAATGGTGAGGGCAGGCCTCTTTTTTTTGTGGGACATATCTACTGAGAAGTTGGAGATCTCAGTTGTGCTGGATTGAGAAGACATATAGTTGCTAAGTAGTATGAATGTTACAGAAGAATAGTAGGATAAATATTTCCCTTACTAAGGCATAATAAAGATGAAACAAAGATAATGTATTAAAAATAGAGTGCTTTAAATTGCTCTTTTACCTGTTCTAAAGAACCTCATCAAAAGGCAAAATATTGAGCATCTACAAGCACAAGTAGTTGCCATGTATATTGTGCTGATTTTGTACTGGTGTCATTTTTCTGCACAATTGCTTGTCAATATTCCTACAATTTTTTAGGCTTCTGAGAGGTTTCTTTTTTGTGGTTGGAGTCTTTGGCTGAGAAAGGAGGGACTGATCTGGAGAAGATTACTGCACATTCAAAATTTTTTGTTCTTGCAACAATGAATCCTGGTGGAGATTATGGTAAGAAGGAGTTATCTCCAGCACTACGCAATCGCTTTACAGAGATATGGGTTCCTCCTGTTAATGATCTAGATGAGCTTCAAGGCATTGCTCTGAAAAGGTACCTCTAATTTCCATATTAGAGTATGAGCTTCAATGTTTAGATAATGTAACTTTATTACCTGGATTTTTTTTTTTTTTTTCTGCAGAATTTCCAAGTTTAAAGTTGCAGGCGACTTATGCCCTGCATATCAAGAAAGACTCTCACTTATTGTCAATGCTATGATAAGCTTTTTTGAGGTATATTATTCGAAGATTTTCTATTGAAGTCATAAATTGTTCACTTTTTTGCATGTATAAAATGGGGATTTGGTTCATTAAGGTAGATACTATTTGCCGTGGATTCTTTAGGCTTCTTTCCCTAAATGGCATTTTGCATCTTAAGTTTGGAGAAGTTTAACATGGAAGTGAGAAAAAATGTTCCCCAAAAATCTAATTTGAGGAGCTCTTGCTTATCTATTTTGAAATCATGCTACTTCTGCTCCTCCCTCTCTGATCTCTCTTCCAGATTATCTGAATCTGGAAATTTTACATAAAGAGTCTAGACAGGTAGAACAACTTATATGGACACAAAATTATAAACAATTTAGCTGAAATAGGTTGGATGCATCACTTAGGTGACACAGCCACTTGATTCAAATTTCATCTGCAAGTTGGAGAATGGATATGAATAGCTTTACATAATAAGCCCTATACCCAAGGTTTTTGTCCAAGATCTATTAATTCCTACAGATTTACATGCTTCCACTTTATTTTCTTTCACAACCTGCAATGTCATTTTATGCTGCATCTTATTGTGCTTTCCACAAATAGTTTATTCCATTTTTTCTGTCAGATGTTCTTTCAATATTCTTTCACATTGCTTTTTATTACATGTCTTCCTCTATTATTTGTTGGAATTCACCCTATATTACATGTCTTCCTCTATTATTTGTTGGAATTCACCCTATGGATTTGAAAAGGTTTTAATGAGTTTTATCTGTGCTTCATCCATGTATTTCTCTTCTTCATCTTAATTCTTGTCTCCACAAAAATAAAAATGACTTTGTGTATTTAGGTTATTGCTTCATATTATCGTATAATTATATTTGAAAATTTTGGTCAGCAATTGAGGATATTTGAATACTACTATTACACTGTTATGTTCTATTTGCTGCTTTAGTGGTGGATTCTTCGATCTAATATGTATTATTATTATTATTAACTTGCTATTTATTATTCACATGCGTTTCAGTGGTTCAATAACTTGCATCCAGGGAGAATGCTTACAGTGAGAGATCTCATTTCTTGGGTTGACTTTTTTATTACAATGGAGAAAAGCTTAGGACCAGAGCATGCACTTCTTCAAGGAGTATTTCTTGTTGTGCTTGATGGGTTAAGTCTAGGTATGATCTTTTTGTTTATGATTTAGTTTGTTCTACTTCCCTTATTTCTTATATGATATCTTTATTTTTTGATCTTATGTTAAATGCCAGATATGTACTGGGTAAAAAGAGCCCAAGCCCAAATAGATGAAATGTGCAAGTGGAGAAGTTTTGGCCCCTTGATGTTGGCTCTTTGCCTCTTGGGGCTTTAGTATGTTCTGGGGATTGGGATGTGTTAAAAGTTTTGCACTTCTGCCCAAGACAGAATAATTTGAGAATCTTTTGTGATTTTGCACAAGGAATTAGGTTATAATTTTGGTCTTGATTCTGTTGTTAATATTATGTTTCTGGATCTATTTTTTTTAAGAGTTCTACAATAATGTAACTGTAAAGTTTTAAAATTAATAATAAATTTAATATTTGTTATAATTTTTGTGGTGGTAGTAGTGATCATGGTATTAGGGTAATGGTATTTTAGTTATGGTGGCAATGGAAACGAATTTATTAGGTTTAATTTCACATTTTAACACTCAGCTATCATCATTATACTCAAGGTTTTTTTCTGCACATTTCATCATTAAAGCTGTTTGGTGAATCCAACAAATGGTTAAACTATTACTTTTCTATCACGCAAAACTTCATTTCTGAGCTCCCAAATGCCAGAAACACCATTCAAACACAGATATCCTAGAAGTTTGGATAGACATGAATTAGATCTTACTGTATGTTGTATTGACAGTTGATAAACTTTTACCAGGGACAGGACTTTCCAAAAGGGATGCTGCAGAGCTAAGGGAGAGATGTCTTTCTTTTCTTCTACAAAAGCTAAGAGTATGTTTCACCCCTCGTTATTCATCATTTATACACTATGTTGAAAATGAGAGTATTTAATGTTTATTACTCTTTCAAATAGCTTGTTATTGTGTTTAGCAAGGTTCAATATATTTTATAAAGTATTGATATTGTAATTGTTATCTTGAAAATAACAATAGTTAGTTATCTATTATCCTTGTAATAATTATTATTATAAATAGATCCTATGCAAACCTTTGAGGGTAGTGATTTCTTGGGTGGGTTCTGTTTGTCTAGATTTGACTATGTTTGTTATGGTTTGGTTAAATTAATTTGTATCAAGGTGAAAGCTTACTGACTAGCAGGGGGAAGGTGAAAGTTAAATGATTTATAGTGCATGTATAATGAGCATTATTAATTATTTCTTATTATCTATTATGCTAATTAGTTCCTCCTCCAAATCATTCATTGTGGTATAAGTACCTACTTGTGTCAACTTTTTACAATGTTTTATTACAATTCCTCTTTAAATTGAATATCACACAATTCCTCTTGATGGAAATATAGCAAGCTGAAGAAAAATTTAGCAGAGATAGATATCAAATTGTCTAATAGCTAAGTAGAGTCACTCTAATCCCTTAAAATTCAATTATGATCAAGATACTTGGCTATAAGTATGTATACGATCAGTCTGTATAACTAAGTTGACAGAAAGCTAATCTCTTACAGCATCTGTAAAAGGTGTAAAGTAGCAGGAAATACAACATGCACATATAACGCACAAGTATCTCCCAACAAATTTTTTTAAATTTCTAGAGTCACTAGTGGTCAGTTATTTCCCAATTTTGTGCAGCTCTTAGGAATGCTTCTGTATTTATGGTTTTATGGTGTAATTTGTTAATGTTAGCTCCAAATGGAGGTCTTATGGTAAAATGTTTTGTTTTTTTTTTTTTTTTTTTTGTTTCTCTTCGGGCTAATTCCATTAGTGTTTCTCAAAAAAGTTGTAAATGTTGACTGGGCTATTCTTACAGGTTGATGAAAGTAATTTGTTATATTCAAGGCTTTCAAAAATGGGAAACTATAGTTGGGGTGAATTTGGCTCCGCAATGGATGTGCCACATAGTAATAATATGCAACACGATGATTTATTTGGCATTGATCCATTCTATATCAATAAAGGTAATAATGTGGTGCTTCTATTCTTTTATCTGATTTAGGTTTGTATAAATATTATTTCTGTTATAGGGATAGATTGTGTCTCTATCGTAAATCAGGGTTTTCTGTTATTAAGATTTTTTTGTATTCTATTTGCCCAACAATGACTATTTATTAGACTTATTATTTGAAGAAATTATCTCCTTTTCGAATTGTTTTAACCTTAAAAGATATGTTTTTATGAATTTATATATGATATAGTCATCTATGTAGTTTAAATTATATTTAGCACTAATGTACTCTCACACTTTATTATTGTGATTTCTACTTATCTTTATTATGATGTTAAAATTTGAACTATTGTAGTATTAAGAGTATTATGTTATGCATATATGTTATTAATAAACTTTTTAATATTAAATTTTATATTAGGTAAACTCTGATGAGTTTGTGAGTTAAATCTACAAGTTGAGTTTACAAAAGCTCCACGGTTTGATAACCTTGTTATGAGCTAATGAATAATTGTTGTGTTTATTTATTTGCATTTAGGATTTTTAAGAGGATTTACTTACTTCCTGCTTTGCAGTCTTATTTCTTTTATAATTACTTTTGCATTGTGAAATACTGCCATGATGATTGTCTCTTGTGTTTATTTTGCATTACTTTGTTTAATAATATAGGTATTGGCATTGTTGAGGATGGTGGGTTTGAATTCATGGCGCCTACTACTTGCAGGAATGCCCTGAGAGTTTTACGGGCTATGCAGCTTCCAAAGCCTGGTATGTTTCTTCATTCACATTTGAATATTTTTAATAATGTCTGAAATTTCATATTTATATTATTAGATTTCTTAGTTTTAAATTACATATGCAGTTTTACTGGAAGGTAGCCCAGGTGTTGGGAAAACTAGTTTAATCATTGCCTTGGGAAAATGTTCTGGGCATAGAGTGGTACGAATAAACTTTTCCGAGCAGGTCAGTAATTAGTCTTGATTGACAATTGGTTTTTTATATTTTGTTCAACTTTATTTCCGATATCTTAAAAGTTCTTTAAGCTTTTCTATTAATATATGTATTTATGGTGCAGACTGATATGATGGATCTGTTAGGGTCTGATTTACCTGTTGAAAGTGATGATGGAATGAAGTTCTCTTGGTCAGATGGGATACTATTGCAGGTTGATTGTCTTATACTGTAACATATATGTTCCTCTCTACTTTTGATATTATTTAATTTCCAACTTCTACTTGCAGGCACTGAAGGAAGGCTGTTGGGTTTTGCTGGATGAGCTAAATCTTGCTCCACAATCTGTTTTAGAAGTATTTTACTCATCAATTTTAATCTCTATTTGTTCCTCTTTGCTTCTTTGCTTCTTTGCTTTAACACAGTTTTCTTTGTAACAGGGTTTGAATGCTATTCTTGACCACAGAGCTGAGGTGTTTATACCAGAGTTGGGAAATACTTTTAAATGTCCACCATCATTCAGAGTTTTTGCTTGTCAGAATCCATCACATCAAGGAGGTGGTCGAAAAGGCCTTCCAAAGTCTTTCCTAAATCGATTTACCAAGGTATGCTGCTGTTATGTTATTTTTTATATTTATTTTGAGCCTATAAAAGTTAAGATTGATGTTCAAGCAGGCAAACCTGAGGAATCCAAAGTCCAAAACCTTCTGTGTAGTAGTTAGAATCTTGTATAACCTAAAGAGACTCTAATTATGTTTCGTTTTGCTCTGCTTAATAAAGGTGTCCTGTTTCAGAATATTTTTCCTCTTTTAAATAATATTATCACTCAAATATTTTCTTTTGTACTCAATATGCAATTATGAAATCTGTCTTTTGGTTGTTGATGCAGGTATATGTTGATGAATTAGTTGAGGAAGACTATATATCCATTTGTGAATCAAAATTTTCAACCATCCCTCGATCTTTACTCTCAAAGTTAATCTTATTCAATAAAAGGATGCATGAAGACACCACAATAAATCAAAAGTTTGCCAAGGATGGCTTCCCCTGGGAGTTCAATCTTCGTGATGTATTTCGGTCCTGTGAGATAATTAAAGGTTCTATCATCCATATTCCTTTCACTTCTAATTTGACTCTGCATTTTTCCTGGTTTCATTTTATTTCTAATGTCCCTTGGATAGTCATTCCCTTTTTTATGCTGATATTTCTTATCTTCAATTTAGGTGCACCGAAGCACTCTGAATTGTATTCCTTCTTGAACATTGTTTACATTCAGAGAATGCGTACAGCAGATGATCGCAAGGAGGTCTTGCGAGTTTTCAAGGAGGTATTTGAGGTGTCACCATTTATAAATCCATATCCCACCGTTCAACTCAATTCACATCATTTAATTGTGGGCAATGCTATTATTAAGAGGAATCATGTACAATTAACTACGTCCTCAAGCAAAAAGCTCCTGATGCTGCCTGAAATTCGTCAAAGATTGGAAGCTGCTGCTCAATGTGTAGAGCGTCAATGGTTATGTATCTTGACTGGGCCGTCATGCTCTGGGAAAACTTCACTGATAAGATTACTGGCTAACCTAACGGGCAATGTGCTAAATGAAATAAATCTTTCATCTGCAACAGATATATCTGAATTATTGGGATCTTTTGAACAGTATGATGCCTTGCGTAATTTTTTCAATGTTGTTACTCAAATTGAGCGCTATGTTAATGAGTACATTAGTTTGCAGCTAGAGGCTTCAGAGGACGCAATTTTCAGGGACACAGATTTCTATAACAGATGGATTGGTTTCCTCTCTTGCTTTAAATTTGACAGCTTGTCATCTTCTGGTACAAATTATCTTGAAAACCAGAAGAAAATAGTATGCTCTCTTAGTTCGTTCATTGAACATCTAAAGTTGCAGATAGAAAAGAGTTCTCTTCCTGTATCCTACTCTTTACAGGATCTTGATTTGGCCATGAAGACTGTTTTAAAGATGAAAACAGATGATCAAAAAAGGGTTGTTTCCACCAAATTTGAATGGGTTACAGGATTGTTGATCAAGGCTATTGAGCAAGGGGAATGGATTGTCTTGGAGAATGCAAATCTATGTAACCCCACGGTATATGATGCCTTGCGAGTTCATACATTTAAAAGCTTATTTTGCTTGAACAAAATTGTATTTAGTCTCTGTAGTTTTTACACAATGTGTATGAACTGCATCAACCGACTAATCCTTTTTGCTCTCTCTTTTTCTGAATATGTGTTGTTGTGAGCACATTTGGCTCATTAAACTTGTGCATTGTCCAACTTTTATTACTAATCCATTTAAGTTTCTTGAAATGAATTTGTAACAGTTTTACCCAAATGAACTAAATCAGAAGCAATTAGATAACATGGTTTTTATTTTTTTAATTTTTCTAAAGTTTGGCATGCAAGATGTGCATAGTGATCCACTGTAGTTTATCACTTGGATTGATTAATTTTTATACTGAAGCTCTGCAGCATTGTAAGTCTGTAAATTCATTCTGTTTAATTATTTTTACTTGTTTTTGTTGCTAGGTTCTTGATAGGATTAACTCATTGGTGGAACCTTGTGGATCAATTACAGTGAATGAGCGGGGGGCTGTTGATGGAAAGCCATTGGTTGTTAATCCACACCCTAATTTCCGCATGTTCCTCACAGTTAATCCCCACTATGGTGAAGTTTCTCGAGCAATGCGTAATAGGGGAGTTGAAATATTTATGCTGCAGCCATATTGGGCATTAGATGATAGAAGTGGGTACAATGGTGAGGATATTGAACTCAAAGATGTCAGGAGGTTTCTTGTTTTATCAGGTATTCCAATTGCTCAATTGGTTGATTCAATGGCTGGAGCCCACATTTATGCTAAAATGGAAGGTTCGAAGCTGAATGTTCACATTACATATCTTGAACTCTCGCATTGGGTTCATCTGTTTCTGCAGCTTCTCAGGAATGGTTCTTGTCCTATTTGGAGTCTACAAATAAGTTGGGAGCATATATATCTCTCCTCATTGGGTGTTGTGGGAGAGAAAATAATCGATGTTGCCAAAAGTGAGTATTTGTCAGTAACTAATTTGGCTGGGTATGATGTATTTAGTGTGTGTCCTTTGAGTTTGCCTGGAGGATGGCCATTGCCACTCAGTTTAAGGGATTATGTATATTACTCAAAAGAAGCTTCAATCAAACAAAACTGCATGTATCTGGAATCATTGGGAACTGAGATTGCATCTCATCAATATCAAATTGCTCGTAAGAGGCACTCAACAGCTTCTTTGCAAACTTGCAGTAATCATGTGAGGGCATATATGATGGATTTGATGACTTTACGTGAACTTATGTTTCCTAAGGCTTCAAATGCGAGGATTTCTGACTTTGAAAGGGAGTGCAAATTTGATTCAGAATCGGCAAATAATAAGCTCTTATTTGCAGCCAATTGGACAATTGAACAAGCTAGTGAAAGTGATTTTAAGTTCTATCTTCGCAGGTTTAAGTGGTTGAGTTCTCAAATGCAGCCCTTCTGCCAGTTCTTTAATAACTTTGTCATACTGATAGAACAGATTATGGAACATCCTATTTGGGAGTATATTTCACGCCGTGACCAACTAGATGTTGATTTGCAGTTAATGCCGTTGTTGTCACTTGATATAGTTAATTTGGCTCCATCAAATGGCAAAACTAAATATCTCTTTAATGCTATTAGTTGTTTTGATCCACTAAGGCTAACATTCCAGCAACGAAATATTGAGAGCCAACATAATTTTGATGAAGAAGCCAGTCGCTTCATTCCACTTTTGAAGTGCCTTCATGTTTTGCAAGATGAAATACTTAAAAAATTTTTTGTTTCAGCTCCTAAGCTAATTGAGGACCAATCATTTGATTATAAAATACAGTTATACTCCAACCTTATCGAGGACCATGTTTTGTTTTGGCGCAACTTGAAGTTTGATCAGAGGATAATATCTTGGCATTCTTTGGTGAAAGATACTCAAAAGTTTATAGATATCTGTCCAGAAGCAGTTGATAACTTTTTGGTAAGCTAAGCATACTGTTTTATCTATTTAGTGAGAAAGTGTATAATGCAAGAAATTAAGGGTGTTTGCATCCTAGGTTTTAATTAAATTCTTGTAAGCTTAACTTGTTTAAATCAGGGTGAATGCACCCTTATTTTCTTCTCACATTCTTTCTTTTAGTATCACCAAAATATCTCTTTCATATTTTCTATTATATTCAGGCAGTTAATATTCTCTAATTCTTAAATAGATGGAGAGCAAAAGATTGAAGTTTTCTTTATCGGAAAAATCCTTATTATGGATTCATGGTGGTCACCCATTTTTGCCCTCCTCTTCTTCTTTACATGATCAACAGCATCGGCTTTTGAAATTTGTTCAAACAATTTGGCCGAGAAAGACAGGATCCAGATACCAAGGTACTACTTTATAGTCCTCTTTTATTTCTTGGAAAATTCAAATGCACAATTCATGGTCAATGATATTCTCAGTTTTGGAACATTTACCTTTTAACTTCTCAAGGGGTTAATCAACTCATTAATTCCTTGTAAGTAACCACAAGCTGAGCCTCATTAACTAGCTAAGTGGTCAATTATTCTTAAGATAGGAATATTTTTTCCAAGAATTTAGTTTTTGTAATTTTCTCTGTATTTTTGTACTTATATATTATATATTCATTCATTTTTAATTTTCTATTCAGAATATTCAGGAATTTTGAGCAGCAATCTTATTGATGTTATTGCATCATTTGATCATAATCTTCGTTTACTCGTTATGCAAGGTATATTATTGCCATCTCTCTTTCCCGTATGGTATATTATTACTCGTTTCAAAGCAATGAATGTAATCATATTTACTGTTGTTTAATTGTTTATGCGGTTTGTCTGTGCATTTATGTCTTTCTTTATTCTTAATTGTATAGGTGTCTCAAACTCATCGTTTTTAATGATGAAATGGAGTCATGAGGATGGTATCCAAATTGTTCAGAAATTGGAGGAGACGCATCAGGTTTGTCCTTTTCATGATGGTATTGATATCTATAATGCACACTTGCATAATTTGACTGTTGTTAAAATTATTCCACAGGTGCTGCTAAGAAGGTTTGAACATGAAAAACACAAGTTGCAATTGAATATAGGATCCAAAGACAGTTCTGCTTTTGCTGAAAATTCAGCTGCTTGTTGTTCATTTCCACCTGAAATGCTGTGCCAAAAATCTGCATTTGAGGCCTGGCAGGACACGTTTCTTCCGGTTGATTATACCAGTTTTTTTTGGGACATGGAGTTACTACAGAAACTCACATCAATTCATTGGGATGATCTTGAAGGATTACACCAAGTAATATTGATCACAATTAGCTAATTATTTTTTCCAAATTTTTTCCGTATGGTTTCATACTGGTTTTTCTGTGCATGTTTATTCTTTACACAAGCTTGCCTCTTAAGAATTGGGTTATTGTAAAAAATATTTCGGTATTGATATTGAAAAAATATTTCCTTATAATAGAATGATGAAACCCATGATCCCAATAGTTTCAAGGATAAGGAAGTATTTCCTTATAAGAGAGGAGTATGTATGATGAGTGGGCAAGTTGTGTGTTGGGGGGTATGTTGTAGACAGAGGATTTTTGCGGGGGTGGGTAGACAAGCAGTCAGTTAAGTGAGCAAGGAACAGTGGGTTCCTTAAGTATATCCATTTATTTTTGGATGCTTTGGACCTTTCATCCTATAGTGAAATTAATATAATGTTTCATACTATTGTTTGGTTGTTGTTTCTATCTATAGGCGAGGGTAGTTATATTATGCTTCACATAATCTGGAAACTTAATTCCATGTTTCTTTGATTCCATTAATAGGCTGTGGGATGTCTATCCAACCTTTTGGACTTTGCTTTGAAATTTTCGTTGAGTTTCACATCAAGGCCTCCACAAATGTTTGTGCCACACCAAAAGATATTGTGGACCCTTAATGCATGGGAATCGGTGGATGCAGGTTGGTGTAAAGGCTTGAATGCATCCAATTTTTCTTTTTCTTGGTTGATATGCTGACACTGGAATTTTGACGTATTTCTCTATTTCTTCTCTTGTTTTTTGGGTGATGCAGTAAATTTGAAAATTGCAAGCTTTATTACGGAGATGTGGTTTAAGTGGCATGAATCTATGTGGGTATGCTTCCCTAAATTTACCAAGGTATGCAGTAATTTGAAAATTGCAATCTTTCATATTTAGTTCTGCCTATTAATCTGCTTTTTGACCTTTTTATGATATTTTTCCTTTCATTACACAGGGCTTTCCAAAGATTGATGGCTTTGACACCACTGCACTTCCCAACATGCTCATTGAGCCTTTCAGTGCATCAACTGTGTTCCAGATCACGTGAGTTAATTATATAATTATTTACTAAATTCTTGACGCATGCTATTGATGTTTTGAGTTAGTGGAGCTTCCAATAAATTAAGGTCGTTAGTCATTACTAAAGTCAATATTGGGGCCTTCATTACCCGTAAGCTATTAATTCATATGTTGTTTGTTAATAATATATACATGACACGGGGAAGTAATTTCTGCATGAAGTGTTGAACATAGTGGAGTATGCATATCATAATTCGCAAACACCTATTCCAGGAAATTAGGAAAAGAGGTAAATATATCAAATTATAAAATATGCAGAATGAGTCCTTATTTACATTGCATATGAATATCCCTCCATATCCTTTTAGTTATCCACTTTAAAAGAAATGTAGTTGATTTCCTTGTTTATTTTGAATTATTTTTAACCTATTAATTTGAGTACTATTATTTCTCTCAATTATACCTAGTCTCTAAAATATTTAAGAATTAGGTAGAAAGGTACCCACATGGTTGAGAATGCAGTAATTACTATTGATTTAGGTTTTTAAAAGGACTTAAAGTAAAAAAATCTTCCAATAATAATATACACGAGAAGGAAATTGTTGGGGAGGAGGTTAGCTGATATTTGCAGACAATACTGGTAGCTAGTTTGCTTCTTCTCGATTTGGTTAGATGCTTGTCAAT